>BMAO01022206.1:71112-94954 GCA_019973975.1 Trichonephila clavata | reverse complement strand
ATGGAAACATGATTAAATTATATGTAATTAATATTTTCAATACTTTAATTTGTGAAGTACACATAGTGAAAACCTAGTTTTTTTTTTAAATAACCAAGTGATCATCTCCTCTGCATTGTGTTTATACAAATTACACTGGGTAATTTATTCGAATAATGGATTAAAATCCGATAAGAAAATTTTACCGAATTAATTCTAAATAATTTCATCGCGTAACTTTCTGTACCATTCAGAATAAGTATTTGACACCATATGTTATTTAAATATTTTTCATTTTGGATTTCTATGCTGTCATTAAAGGCGGATTAAGCGGGTGTCGGACCTGGCGGCCGCCAGGGGCCCCAAGTTGAAGGACTCCTTTTTATAAATTTAATGCGCAACAAAATCCGATATTGCAACCCCGATAATTTCTACGAATTTGAGTCGTGTAGCGTGAAATTTGAATCAAAGTCATCTTTCAGATGTATGAACACACCTACTAAATTTCGTTGATATAGCACAACTCCTTTTTTGTGTGATTGGATTTTTATTTCCATCAGTGTATTTTACTAATGAAGTTAAATGTAAAAAAATGAAGTGTGATAAAAGATATGTCTAGTTCAAAGGAAACTATTTCAAACTAGTTGAATTTAGATAAAGATTAATAAAAAAAAAGTCCTGGTTGAAATCCGTGATACGAATGAGGAAAAATAGACACAATACTGGAGGTAAATTCCCTTTTGAAACAGACGACCAAATATGAAACTTTCCTAATCATCATGATTGGGAATACCCCACTCCGGAGAATAAATGCAACTAGCAAACCATTCATTAATTTGAGTGTGAATTATTAAAAGGATCTAGCATACTAAAATCTATAGAAAGATCTATACAAATTTTCAGAAATGAATTCTGAAAAATGGAACAAGGAGCTACTGATTTTTCAGGACTCTCGTTTGAAGAGGAAGCTGGACTACTTGACAGGTAACAAAAGAAGAAAAAAATTTGGTGAAAGTAAAGAAGTCGGTTATGAATTTTTGAAAGAAGGGAAAATTTCATAGGAAATTCATTTTATGTCATGCGATTGGCAAGAGCAAACTATCCCGAAGAGCTGAGATTTATGAAACTGTTAAAAATACTTTATTGTATTTTTGACGAGAGATTATTACTTAAAATTAAGAGAGCTACGCAAAATCTAAAGGAAACTTACAAAGACGATATAGAATCTTTTAATTTTGACTATATGAATTGGATCAGTTTTATACTAATTTTAAAAGAAAAAGATACAATGAAAACCCCCACTAGAAATTTATAGTTGCAAGAGAAATCTTGATGTAGAGATTCTTTTAAAAAATTTTTACCGATATCGTATGTATCAGATGAAAGATCTTTTTCAGTTTTTAAAAACGTGTTAAAAATAATTTAAGAAGTACTATAAGAAAAAAGAAAAATTGACAACATGACCGAATTATACACAGAGCAGGATGTTTTGGACAAAATAGTTGCGGTAAAAATAATTTGAATGAATTTGCAAAAGAGAAATCAAGTTGTATAGCAAAACTGTAAGCTCTTCAGTAAGGTTTTTTTTTTTTACATACAGTTTAGGCTTTTCTTTAGCCGTTGAGTTTTATTATTAGCAATATATTTTATTTTGAGAATTTAAAATAAGCGAATCTATTCACTATTTTAGTTTTTTGACTCTGGAGCTCATGGCCTCAAATCTTTTACCGCCAGGGGCCTCCAACTATCTTAATCCGCCTCTGGCTGTCATTGCGGCATAAGCAGGGGCGTAGCTACCGCCGTATCAGCGGCACGGGGTTCGAACATGCAATATTTTGAAACTTTCAAATAAGTTTTATTAATGCGATCATTTGCTTATTTTCCAAAAAAGGGTCCCCAAGGAATTCTGAAACAGGGTCCAATCAGGACTAGCTACGCCAGTGGGCAAAAGAAACATAATCCTCTTGAACGGTATACCTGATACATGCAATCATTTTCGAATTTATATTTGAATTTACTCGTAATGTGTAATCTTTCATTACACTACTGCTGGTTTTTCTGTCGCTACTTCGGTCGAAACTACATCTTGGATGATACTCATACAAAACCTGACCCAGAGATTAACGTATGCAGACTTTGGGAGGGGGTTTACATTCTAAAAAACACATGGATGGGAGAAAGCACCGAGGAGATTCCCCCTTGTGTAAAAATGAAAATCTGTTATTTATAAAGGGGGGGGGGAGTTGAACCCCAAACCCCGCATTTGTGTGCACTCTGCTAATAGATATTTAGCAAAAACACACAAGTCAGACACTGTAACGGGCTCTGTTTGCGACTCTTATTAATCCTCTTGGGAAAATTTCTTTCACACGCTGTATGATTATAAAACCGTTTTTTGTAAAGGAACTTTGATTTATGTTAATGAGAGTTGCTATTTAAAGTCAAGTGAAGAGGGAGTTGGCACTTGTACTGAGGCTAAAGTGATAGAATAGTTGAAGCTATCGGAGTTAAAGGAGCAGGCAAGTTGATTTAGGACGGTTACATTGCGGTGATTTCATCTTTAAGCTAAGTATTAAATAAATTACTTTTGAAATGTAAGCTAGGGTAATTAGTTTAAACAGCTTCCCTAGCTTAGGATGAATTTAGATAATGATGTGATAGTCATAGAGTAAAAGTTTTGGTTTTATAATTATGTCTTATCCTTTCAGGGCCGATCCTAGCAGGTGTGCAGCTCGTGCATCGCACGCAGCGTCCCAAATCAAAGGGCGGCTGCAGTCCACCAATATAGTTCTATCAGTCTAGAAATTTTTTTTACGAATTTTTCAAAATAAAAACATAATGAGTCGAATAAATATGCCGAATTTTAAATAGTTATTGAAAAATCAAATCCCTATTTTTCCGAAAAATATAATATAGTTTTTGAAAAACAGAGTATTTGTGTATACAGTTTGTTGGTCCATTGTCCACGACACATCCTTCATTTCGTAGCAAAATTCGGGGGCAGAGCCGGCAATACCGTAAGAAAAGCCCCCCCCCCCTATCAGCTGTACTGGTGGCGCACTGTGGATCGATGTTTAAGGCGTCTCAAAAATGATTTTAGCGAAAGTTCCCTATATGAAAATATCCAATATGGTTAATATACCCTAAACATGGGAGTGTTTAAACTCAATATACATTTAGGGAAATTAAAAGTTTTCAATTTAATAATAGCCTTTAAATTCAGAAATTTTTATTATGTTTTACTTTTTACTCTTATACAGGTAGATCAGTTTATAACGCCAACATTAAATATTAGTAAGCCGACTGGGTGGCGTGGTTGGTTTGTCGCTGGCCTTCTGCCCTCAAGATTGCGGGTTCGACCCCGGCCCAAGTCGGTGGATTTTCGTGATGCAGAAAATCGACAGTGGCCATCTCGTATGATTATACGGCATGTAAAAGATCCAGAGTGTCTTTTGGCTTGGGTGCTCTCGGCAAAATTAAATCCTGTATATAATTCGCATCGTCAGAGCTTAGGTGTCTCCCTTTGTGGAGGAAATCGGGCGTCAAAATTACCTGCGGCGATTGGTATCGCCTATACGGCGCCGCACTAAAGAGTGATACCAGCTCTTGCGGATGTACTAGTCTGCAATGGTAAAAATACCAATCCACAGCCTTATTGGATAAAAAAAAACATTAAGTATTAGTCAAAATATTAAAAATTCTCTACAGGAGCGGCCACATTAGTTTTTAAAACTCGGGTGACCTACAACCTAGGATCAGTCCTGCATCCTTTGGTGCATTCTAACACTTCCACGGGCTAGAGTTCACGACTGCTTACAGGATTTTTTTTAAATAAAAAAGAATAAAAAAATTCAGGAAGAAAGGTTAAATAGTGTATTTTACTCTGCACCAATTGGATTGTCTTAGTTTTCAAGATGCACATGGAATGGAAACAATCGCTATTAAAATTATATCAATATTCGGTTGATTATATAGGTATTAAAAGAAATATCTTAACTGAGAAAAATAAAATAAATAACTGAGAAATAGCTTTCAATTTTCTAAATTTAAAATGAAATAATTTTTAATTTTCTGAATTTAAATTGATTAAAGCAATAAAATATAAGCCTAGCAATGTTACTACAATATGAGAACCTCGGCATAATTTTTAGTAGTTCAATGATAACACGCTGGAAAAATTGGTAATCGAAACTTATCGATAAAAGGAAGTTGCTGATTTTTATTGTAGAAATTTCAAATTTTTTTCGAATACATCTGATAAGCTTAAATTTTATTACATTTTTACCCTTTTATTTGTACTGTGGATAATTAACATTAAAATGAAGAGCAATAGTGGAAAAAGTAATTGGAAACAGCGATAACTTACATTATTAGAGCCTATTATGGCTCTTTACCCACCACCTGGACTCGAGGGAAGTTGCTATATATGATAAAGAAACAGATTATTAAAATTGAAAATTATTCTATTTTTCATACTATTATCGTCTGCTTTCAGTTAATAATTTATGTAACTCTAATTTTTCTTACTGTTTTTTTATTTGCTGATATTTAATCTTTTGGTATTATAAGTTTTGTTGCAAAAGTTGGCTTCATCTCAATGTGAGAATTCTGCAGTTGACTGTTAGAATATGAATTGATATGTGTTTTTGACACGTAATAGAAAAAATTGTTGCTTTTATCAATTGATTTCATTAGATTTTATATTGCAAATATTTTTTTTAATGTTCTTACGTCTGAAAATGTTTCTTGTTTGTTACGTCCTAGTTTTAATAAAAAAAGATTATTCTATTATCGAATTGGTTATTTGCACCATATTTCGAACACTAAACCACCAAAACAAAAAGGACTGATCGGTCACAATGATTCTCTCCTTCCCCTTAGTTAAGACTATTGTTTCTAAAAATGATATATACCTTTTTTATTATTATAAAACATACCCACACAAATGGAAAATTTCCAATTCTTTATCTTGTAAATTTAAAATATCTTTCCTACTGTTTTGGGTAAGAATTTCTGCACTTTTGTTTTTGTTACATAAAAGTATTGCACACAAAAACATTTCTCTAATAAGTCTTAAAACGTATTGAGTAAAACTATGATTATCTGTTTTGAGGATATTTCTATATTTTTTTCGAATCCATAAAATATATTTCTGTATTTTTTTATGAGCTTTTCCTATAACATAAAAATTCAATAATTCAGATCATTTTTATCTGCATTTAGCGAGCGTACATTCCCTTAAAATTTCGAATAAACTGCCATTCGAATTAATAAATTAGTGAAATAAAATTTTTCATTTTAGAATAAATAAAAATTTGTTTCTGCATTACGCAATTGAAAGATAATGGTACATTCAAACTAAGTAAACACGTACCTACGCTTATTAATCAACATAAAAACATTTTTGGCTATTTTTATATTTTCATCTCACGTTACAATGGTGTGCAAAAAATTATATAAAAAAAATTAAATATTTTTCAGTACTAATATGAATCAGTAGTAATTTTTTAGAACATTCTGCTTTTTACTTTATTGGAACTACTTTGATGAAAGAAAAGTGTATGAATTGTATCAAAAGCATGAAAACTTCATTTATAAAATACAATAAAATATTTTCAATAAGTTATATATATATACAATTTATTTCTATTTCTTGAAGGAAATTGTATATCAATTACTATTTTTAATATGGTGTGAGAGGTACTTTGTCTTAAATTCACGCATAATTTAAAAACACGAATATGGAAAAAAAAAAGCAAAAATAATAAAAATCTCAAATAATAAAAGGAGATATTTAAATTCTTGAAGAGGTGGCACTACAAAAATAATAGGGCTAGTGTTTCGATCGTGATAATTTTTCTAATTTTTTTATAGAAATTTTTTTTTACCATCAATTTTTTAATTTTTAATTGATTGCAAATTGACACTGAGTTATAATGGTTCTATTTTCCCCCAAAAAGAATAAAATCGATAAATACTATTGACCTCTTTTTAAAAAAAAATGTCTGAAAAGACGAAAACATAAAATATTAATGGCTCATTTTTTTACTATAAAAATATTGCATGTGTTAATTTTGAACGTTATGATGTTTACATAATTTCGTAAGGATATAAAATTACTTCATTTGACACAATGGTATTATCTGTGTTGCTGTTATAATAATAGGTTATT
Organism: Trichonephila clavata; assembly: GCA_019973975.1. Classification (NCBI taxonomy): domain Eukaryota; kingdom Metazoa; phylum Arthropoda; class Arachnida; order Araneae; family Nephilidae; genus Trichonephila; species Trichonephila clavata. The sequence continues at coordinate 88,803 of BMAO01022206.1, read as the reverse complement.
AGTATATTGTTGAAAAAAAAAGGTACAATTTGTATCCTTATGACGAAGAAAACCGGAATATAGTTTTCCATTTTATAATATATCTACTTAACTGTAACGCACTTCTATTTTTTTTCTCCTAAAGAAATGCATTTAAAGAATAATGAAATTCAAATGTCAATTGTTATTGCCATTGTTAAAGTAACGTGGTTATTTCTATTTCAACAATGGCATCATTACTTTCAAAATCTCACTTCTTTCCTTTTATTCAAAAATACTTTTCGAATTCTTCACGGTGCCAGTGACAAAAACATTTCGAGAAAAAACAATAGTGTTGCCACGTGCAGAAATAATCAGTTTCATTAACTAGTCCTCAGCGTAATTGTTGTTTCGATTCTTAGGTTACGGTCAAAGTCAATTCAACAATGCTTTCTGGTGAAGCTGGGTGTTAGAAGATATGAATACGTGTAACAATTTTCATTATCTCTTTTTCTTGATCTGCTGGAAAGTTTACAACAATTATTCCAACACAGTTTCGTAAGTTTTGATTTTGATGAAGTGCACTTTGTCTTAAATGTTGCATTGTGCATTATCTAAGTTTTCATATTTGGTTATTATTATTAAATTTGTGTCATGTACATCAAGATAAAGTCAATATATTAAATACTTATGCTCTTTAATTCGTATAACTTTCAATCTGTTTTCAATAGATTGATTTTAATGTCCCATTGAAGCGATTTTGAAACCTTTAAGTCAGACTTTTAGATAAAAGGTTTTGAACTGTACTATATTGGTTTTCGTGAACTCTATGTGTCTAATGAATGCAAGAGTAGAGCAGCAAATATGCCCAGAAATATTTTTGCTATGTATTTTGTATTGTTCCTATTTTATTGTTCCTGGTCTAAACTATTCTTTTGCTAGAAATTTTAAGTGTAATGAACTTAAAAACATTTCATAACTATTTTTTATTAATTTATTGTTCTATTAAAACATTGTGCTTAGTATTTTAATGAAAAGAACCAGAAAAGGAAGATTATTTTTTAAAAAATGTATGGCTGAATAATTTTGTGAATCTATTAATTTTTAATGCTTCGCTTTAGTAATAAAAAAATTTACTGAAAAGAAAAATTAATTTTTAATTTTTTCCCCGCCAGACGCTAAAGCTACGTGACGCATTAATCATGCCAAAATAAAGACTTTGACAATGTTCATTAATAGAACTGAAATTCCTGTTTTCCAATATTAAGAAAAGTTCTTGTAGTTTAAACTTGCACACATGTTTATGGTACTGCTTTATAGGAATTTCAGTACATTCAATGAATAAGCAATTTTTCAGTGGAATATTTAACTTTATAACCGTTTAGAGCATTTCCATTTGTAAGAGGTGAAATATGAAACATATTTTGGAGAGGAAAAACGAATTGTTTTAAATTGAAATGGGTACAATATTTAGATTATATTTCTCTTTGTATGACAGCAAGAGATCAGAATTTGATATTGCTGTTCAAATAGTATTTTTCTGTCTGAAAATTTGTTCCAAGTTTGTTTCTTATTCTTTAAAGATAAAAGAAAGCAACTAATAACAATTCAGAAATATAAACAAAGTGGTATGAAGAATCGGAACACAAAAAGTATTGAAAAAACTCCAAAAACTTAGTTCGGTTATGTGGTTAATCTTATTTAAAAATTTTATGAATGCACATAAAATTCCTTTCTTTCTCTTATGATTCATTAGACTGATCATTTAATATAGATTTAGTAGTCTTCTCTCTATATCTTTCATTACATATGTGCGTAAAACTTACCAGCTCTAGTCTAAAGCAGAACTTAAAATTCCGAACAAAAAACTGGTCAACGTGGTGTATGATCCTACTTTTTATAGTAGTACAGGAATCATATTATTAATTCATGCAGAAAATCGGGCAATTAGAATCTAATCTGATTTCTTCAAAACGTTGCTTAAGGTCCTAGAAGATTTTGAAAAGTGGAAGGTGAGTTGCTGTATTGATCTCCCAATAATATCTCAGGCATGTTCTATATAGGCTATCTGTCTGAGCAATCTATTAGGTGAACATTCTCATTCTCAGAAGGATTAAAAAATATATAAGTTTTACATTGATGCATGTACTCATTCATTATATATAAAATGAAATAAGGATCAACAGTACCTATGAAAAAGCGAACGTAGTATTCCAAAATCTCATCCATGTAACTTAAACCAGTCATAGAGACTCTGCCAAAGAAATAGCAAGAAATTGAATGTGCGTGTACATTCAACATCATATTTGTTCAGACCATTAAATCTTTGCTTCTATAATGTTCTTTTCTCGGATGTTGTTAAAGTACCTAGTCCCTGATTCTTTCTTGATGAATGCACAATTGGTACCGGGACTAAACAAACCTAAGTCTCATCAGTGAATCACCTCAGCTGAATGGTTCCCCATGGATCTCTGGTCCAAAGTCTATTTTTTCTCCCTTGTCCATGCTTAATACTGTTCTGCGCACAGACATGAGTGGGAGACAAATAGCAGGTATTCTTACCGACATAATTGTCTCATGACCTTATGACGTTACAGAAACAGTAACCTTTGATATTTGGTTTTGACAGCATGCAGGCAAAGAGACAATGGCGTAATGGAGAATATTAGGGCCCGCCATCAAAAGCTTTGGTTTGGGCGTCTTGGCGCCAGGCAGGCTTTGGGCCCCTAGAAATCCTGCCCCCCCCCCGCGATGTGGGGATGTACGTTACTCCACTGCAAAGAGAGAGACCTAAGGTGCTGTTATATTTTCGTTATTATACGTCAATATGCCAAATATTGGTCTCTACTGGCCATTGTGGGTCCTGGAATACACTTTTTAGGTTTCCCTCAGAAATCTAATATCCAGAGACTTCGCAAAATGTTTGGATATGTACAAAAATTTCTAACAATTTTCATTCGAAACTAATAATAATCAAATAAGAAGAGTTTGATTATAAAAACAGAAAAGACATATCAAAAATTAGGAAATAAAAGGATATTTCTCTTACAAATTTTACTCGTAGAAATTCTTCTCTTATTAAATAGAAAGATTTAAGCAGAAATTGGAAAGTTACTTAAATTAGAATACGTAATGCATATGAGGTTGTTTTATTGATAATGAATTGAAGTAGTATGTAATACTAAATGATATATTTATACAAATTTTAATTATTTTCTCATTTTCTGTAATTAATTTACACACCAATGCATTTAACTACACACACAAAAAATGTTTTATAAATATATATGAGTTATTAACTTTTATCATTCTCAGTAACAAGTTCTTTGCTTGAATGCTGATCATCCTATGTATAACTTAATCTAAGAATAAATCCAAATTCCTCCCACGTTAGCTGTCACTTTAACAATAACAAATCTCACTCGGCTCACAATAGAGCTGACCCCCCCCCCTTGTTATGCATTTTGTTTTTCGAACAGCAAGTGCACCCTAACTAGATCAGCACATTTGATATTAATTCCCTTAAGGGCATGCTTGGACACTGCGGTTAACAAGGCAAAGAGATAATAACTCCTTTGTCTTCAGATGGTTGGAGGTTGTGTCATTCTATTTGATCTGCTTCTGTTCCGGTCCGGTGCAAAATATAAGCTCTCGTGAGAGCCGCCAATTGGGAATCAACTGTGTTACCCTTTGCAACAGGAAGTCCACACGATTATGGTAAGCTTCATTCGATGGGGGAAAAAAGGAGTTTATTTCGTAAGCAAAAAAGGGAATTTATGTGACCAAAATAAATTAAGTGGAATTTTTCCTTACAAATAATGCTCTGACAAATGTATATTTAAATTTGTCTTTCGTGGATCCCCCAAGTATCATTAGAGAACTTCTTTGAATGCTATTTATTTAAACCTTTGAATTTTAAAAAACACGTCACGTTTCCATTATATTTTTTGCAATACATTTGTCAATAAAAAAAAAATCAGTTAAATCAGGGGTGGACTAATGTTTTAAATCGAGGGCCACATGGGGGAAGTGGAGGATATCGGCGGACCCCCCACACCTTTTTAAAATAACAGCATTCATTACTTAACTTTTAATATTAGAAAAGGTATAAAATGTTCCATAAAAATCAATAAATATAAGTTAAATAAAGTAGTGGCAGCTTTATTTTGTTCATTTATTGTGCTAGTTTCATATCTATGAAGCCCAGTAGCTGAGTGGTAGTGTATTGCGCTTCCACGCCACAAGGTGGCCGTGGTAGCCAAGTGGTCTAGGCATCGGATCATGGCTAGCGTGTCATGAGTTCGATCCCAGTACCACAGAAGACCTGCCGTGTAGGGGAGCGATGCACATTAAATCTGTCGAGAGCTCGAACGTCCTCCCGTTGGTGTGGTAGTTAGGAGAGGGGGATGCCAGATCAGGTGTCGTTCGCGTCCCTTGACCATGGTTCAAAATTACGCGGGCCGTCGCCAAAAGCCCTCGTGTAGCTGAACAGTGCGACGTTAATATTCACTCACTCATTCACTCCACGCCACAAGTCCGGGGTTCAAATCCCAGGTTGGGTAAGGTCGACTCAGCTTTTCATCCCTTGAGTGGGTCGATAAAAGAGTACCAAGCTTGCTTGCTTCACGTCAGACTGTTCTCTTAACCGAAACATCTACACATGTACCCCAGCGCCTCAGATCACGTAAGCTGAGATAGGCACAGTAGGCATTGTTCCTCATGGGCTGTTACGACACTTTCACTTCAGTTCAGTTTCATTTCTATAGCTTCAAACACATTAAGTTTTAGAATTAGTTTGATGAGACAAATGTACCCTCTATTACACTTTTCTGCGATTTTTTTTTATAAACCAAGAGCGAGATCACCCGCGTTGAAATTCTCATCACAGCCTGCGAGTTTATGTCAGCCAACTTGCATCTATATTTACTTTTGTTGATCTGGCACGGTATATTTTGGCACAAATATTGAGAGCATTGTTTATATGTTTGGTTTTATGACGCAAAAAAACTCTTTGCGGGCCACATGTAGTCGCGGGCCGTTATTTGCCGTCCCTTGAGTTAAATAACTTTCTTATACAAATTTTAGAATTAGTTCTTTTACCTTATAAGGAATTATTCCTTCTTCCCTCTAACCCGACCAGATGCAGGGATGTCTTAAAGCATGGTCCAACTGGGCCCGGGCCCAGGGCCTCGTGTCGTTCTTGACTCAGCTTTAATAAGATCATGATTCGAATAATTTCAATGGTCCATTGTTGTTTCCGGTTGTATTCTCCGAACAATTGGGAATTTCGGATAAGTCAACTGGCTACATGTGATGACCGTCGTCCATGTATAGTCCTACGCCTACCACCATACACCATCATTACTCATTTAGTTAAAAAGTGGCAGTTGATTGTGCCGGTTTGTGGTGCGCTTGTAAATCATGCACATTTGTTTGTTTCGGGTTATTGTTTGTACGAGAACTTGACGATGTATGCTATGTGCTGTATACTTTTAAAGGTTATAGGTAGAGCCTAAATTTGTGAAGGGGCCCAGGAGCTGTTTTTGCGTTGGGGCCCAGAACCTCAAGAAGTCTTAAGACGTCCCTGGCTAGATGTGTAGGAGGATTTAAATGATCAGACGACATGATGAACTCAAATTATTTTTTTATTTCTATATTTAATACAGACACAAATCAAACTCTTATTAAGATAAATTTGATCAACTAAAGCGTGAAGGTGAGACAAGATAGCGTGGGGGCAATATCTACGATCATGAGAATCTATCCTTACGATAACTTATACAAAGCTTGATTTAAGAAGCTTGTTAATGATTTAACTATCTATTTAAACTAATTAATTAATTACTAACTAATTAATTACTTTTTAATTTCTATGTAAACTAAAATTACAGTACCTGAATTCTTGCAATCTTTTCAACTATTCAACGTAGCTTTGAACACTCATAGTTGACTTCAACACTTCTTAGGGATTCCAACTTCACGCGTCGTACACTGTTTACGTACTACTGCCGGATTGCTGGCTTCTCATTAATTCACTTCACATCCGAGCTATCCTCACTTCACTAATCTTCAATTCTCACTTCTCTAACTTCTTAAATCTCGCGAATACAGGATATATATGCTAAACTTAATTTGCATAATAACGTTTTCTTGTCTTCGGTGAAAGCTGGTTGAAAGAATGCTTGCCTTAAAGGAATTTCCAAGGAGTTAGTGAGATTACGCGTATAGATCCGTCCCAACCTCAGTAATACGGAATATATACAGAGAGAGAAACATTATTTATTAAAACAGAATTAAAATCACATTAATGACATTAAAGTCAATTAATAGGTTCAAGCCCTTACTCACAAAGTTCAATTTCGGTAGCTGATTCTATCAAAGTGCGGCATAATGAGAGCGACTGTCCATTGAATTTAACTCGACCCTTTAAGTTCAATCGCTGTGCGACGGGGAAGTTAGGAGAATGGGATACTATTTGAGAAGTTATCATTGTTCCTTTGGTATAGTTTAAAATTATACAAAGTATGTTATCAAAAATAGGACTTGAAGTTAAAAAGTTGCATAACCTCAAGCCACCTGTAGCAACACATTGCCACGAAACTCTACGGTGGCATTAAAATTAAAATCACACTAATTGAAAACTAATTTGATTTAAAGACTTGATAACAAAAACAGAATTAAGACATGTATTTAATATTTGAAAGAAATGAAGTACACGTAAAACAAAACAAAATACCCCCCTCCCACACACAATTCTATTCTATGAAGCATAAATAAAATTTGTATGAACAGAGCATAAATGAGCGTAGTTTGAATAATTTGAAACAATAACGTAATTGCGAAGATGCGTATGGATAATAGAATGCTGTACAGCAGTGGTCGCCAATCCCCGGGCCGTGGATCGAATGGTGCCGGGACACAAAAGGAACTTTAAATTATTTTAATTTTATTTACTGCTTGATGTATTTCTCTCCGGTTTGTGAGACTTTCCATGGACGAGATGTTAACCGGGAGCTGAGAGACGTCACCTACAGCCACATCAATACAGCGCATGTGCAAAATATCGTGATATATAAAATATAAAAAAATCAGCGTCTCCCATCCTTTAGAGAGCCGCGGTAAAATTACCATACCTTGACCGGTCCGAGGCTATAAAAAAAGTTAGGGAGAACTGTGTGTGTGTGTGTGTGCTGTAGAGTATTATTTAAGTGCTTATTTTTAATGAACTGAACGAAATAAAATATGAAATTTGTAAAAACTAAAAGTATTTCCCTCCTTCCTTATTGTTGTTTATACTACAACACGATTTCAATAAAATATATTAATAAAAGATTAATTTTTTTAAAAATATGTTTTAATTTTTGCGTAGTGTTTTTCTTTTCATTCTTCTTAAAAATGATCTAGAGCAGAGGTCGGCAAACCGCAGCTCTTTGTATAGACGGGAAATATTGTTTTATTTCCTCTTTTCTCTCCTTTTTAATTATCTATTGAAAAGATTTATCTTATTTGTGTGCTTCTACAATTAAGCATTTAACTGGCTTCTGTGTTAAATTGTTTTCCATTGGCAAAGTGTGTTGAGAATCTGTGAAAATATTAAAATTGGTTCGAAAGTACCAAAAGACTTTATTTATCGGTAGAAATGTCGGCGTGGGAAGACAATACTGTAAGTGATTTCCAGGAACTTTTGCTTATTAGCATTCATTAGATAAAGAGAACTCTTGAAAACGAGCAAGAGATGCACATAAACACCCCAGAGGTAATTAAAATACATTCCGTATTTTTTGTGACATTCTTAAGGGTCAGTAAAAAGAAAGGTGAAATGATTTTTATTTACAGGAATGTTCCTAGTCAATTTTATTAGTGTAAAATATAAAATTTGTGAGTAAATTTCTAACGGTATAATAATTCGCAAGAACATTTCCTCACGACGTTTTGAATCTGAATTCCAATAATACGCTATTTTAACATTGGTTGTTCTTACTTTGAGCGACAGAAATTAGAATTCTTTAGAAAGTTCTTAATTCTGGAAGAAATAGTAAATATTACTTTGTGTAAGGCTTTGTTTAGTTTTTATAAAAAAAAATATTAATTGGAGCTCGAAAGTCTTGATCGCGACACCTACCCGAACCTCCTTTGCCCTCCTGTGTATACGTATGTGGCTGTTTGCAAAAACGGCTTTTTGAGTAAATGGCTCTTTGGAATCTTGGTTAGCTTTTTTTTGTTTCATTTATAACTCTTGACTGTTCTCCCCAAAAGTTTGCCGACCCTTGACCTAGTTTATATTTTCTTTGTTAACAAATATTGTTGTATAAATAATAAAAAAAGAATTCGTTGTAGAGACGCTACTAATAAAACAATAAAAAATAAATTATCTTCATCAGCAAAAATACGAAAATCAGTAAGATATATAGTATTACCGTTATATTCCATATACAAGCGTATATCTGGGCAAAACCACTTCTGTGAGTGAGAGAATAATATTAACATCGCACTATTTAGCTGCACGAGGGCTTTTGGCGACAGACCTCGTAATTTTGAACCATGGTCACATGACAAGGACGACACTTGAGCTAGCACCCCCTCTCCTAACTACTACACCACACTAACAGGTGGACATTTGGGCTCTCGACAGATTTAACGTGCACCGCTCTCCTTCACGGTGGGTCTTCAGTGATACTGGGCTCGAACTCATAACACGCCTAACAGCCACTAAGTTCGATACCTTGACCACTTGGTTACCTCGGCCACAAACCACTTATGTGACTTGTTCCTTAGTTTTTAATTCTGAGATTCTTTAGTTTTCTTACGTGTGCACACACACGCAGAAATAGGGGAAATTATATAAATTATAAAAATTTTTAGCAAAAAAATTTTACTAGTCAAACTTTTTTAACAAAAATATTTTTTTAATCAGGGGGATAGCGGGTGTTAAATATGTATGCTACTTCAATTTGTAACGAAATTTAATTTTTAATAAATTTTTTTGCATGTAACCCTTGTGAGCACAGAACGAAAGAATCTCGGAATTATACAAGAAACAAGTTCACTTTTATACACTTTATGAAGAAATTAAAATAAATATACCCCCTTTTTAATGTTTATTTTAATTTTCAATTGTATTTCTACAAAAATATCAAAAATAACCATTAAAGTGAATTATTCCGTGTACCAATCATGACATTCCTCCTTTTTCAATGCTAATCTAATCTACGGTGTTGCAAAATAACAGTAACAACAATAATTAAATTTCTGACACTGAAAATTGTGAACATTTTTTTCTTAAATACAGTCAAAAACATTATTGAAAACATTTTAGAAAGGTAATTCTTTTTTCAAACCACAAACGTACGCAAGAGTTATTTTACACGAAAGTCGCAATTTTCTAATTTTCCCAATTACACACATTCTCCAATAGCCGTTCACCAGAACATTTTAAAGGCCATTGAGCATTTTCAAAGCTCAGTACCAGATGCGGTCTATTAATGTTAATAACTCTGTTCTCAAGAGAGATAATGCGATCCAATTGTATCCGTTGACATTTAAAGTAGACCACATTTTTTTCTCTGTCAAAAGGCGCTTGATGCAACGTACGAAAGTATTGCGAGAACTTTCTTGCGTAGAATCTGGCATTGAATTTCTTTCTCTCTCAAGTATTGTTCGCAAACGGTGGCAATTCATTTTCTCAAAGGGTCATTCCGATCTAATTTTGAATTGCCTCTCGAATCGGGAACACTTTATCACCGCGCGCGCGTAAATGTCTTATTAATAAATTTATTAATTTTTTTTTACACATCGAGCATTTCCGCTCTATTAAAATGTGTTTGTTGTATCTGATTCATTTGATAATTGATGTCACTTAGGCTACGAATGGAATTTTTTATTGAGCAAGATCAGATGTAAGTTCCATTTACACCGAATGGTTAACAATTGATAAAAGGTAAATTTCATAATGCTTTTATTTCGTTACACATTTTTTTAATTTTTTATCAGAACATCGGAAGTATTTGAGTAATGTAAACAATTTGTTCTTATTTAAAACTTGCAAAAGATCCAATAAAATTTCTGAAATTCTTTTATTAGTGAACATTTCATGAATTTGATTTAATTTCGATTTAATTTTACGTCGAACTGCAAAGAAACATGAAGGCTGTTCGTAAAGGACCTCATGATTTTGAACCACGGTCTCGTGACGAGGACGACCCCCGAGCTGGCACCCCCTCTCCGAATTTCGACACCATGCTAAAGGTGCCTCGGCAGATTAAGGTATCCGACTACTTGCGACAACTTTTTTAAAAAAAAATGCAGATACGGGGATTTTTTGTTGTTGTTTTTAGATTTGTTTAGTACATTTTAAGAAAAATATGCTAAAATTAAGAAGAGAAAAAGAAATTATTATTTCTAAAAGGGGTAAAAATTGACAAAAAAAAAAAAAAAAAAAAAAAAAAAACATAAACACGACTCATTCTGTACCAAAAGTTTATAAACCGATTTTGAATTTTTCAATTCTGATGTGTTGTTATGTTATTCATTTTTAAAATGACGTTCAGGATAAGAGATATTTTAATTTTTACAAAACCTAGAGCATTTTATCTTTGTTATTACATGAAATTGCTTTAAAAAAATGGTTATATTCGCATAAGGGGCTGTAAGTTTTGTAATAAAACAGTGATCGATAAATTTGAAGGTTAAATCACTTCTACTATTAAACAGAACACGCACAAAAAATTTCAATTAATTATTTTCAAAACTTTTTTGCCCTCACTTGCCCCGTTTGAGCATTAAAAAAAAACATTTCTAGTGTAACGCGTTTTAAAGTATGCCATCTTGCTTAAAGTAATGGCATCTGATTTTACTAAAACACTTGTAGTTTTTGTTCCAGTGAATGGAAAATAATAAACTTAGTATTTTTATGAAACTAATAAGATGGCCTATAAAATAAAATCATAAAAAAATTGAGACATTTTTTTTGGCAAAATTCACAATTTTAGGGTAGTCGGATAGCTCAAACATGCATCAACCCTTTCATACGCAACATTCTTTGAAGAATTTTAACTGTTTTCTGACATTAAAAAAAATTGTATGCTTTGGGTAAATTATAATTAAGTCGTAATAAATAAATTATTAAAAAAATGAACCTTCTACTATGAAGTTTAAAACTCACCATATCAGGATAAATAATAGATGATAAATGATAGTTGATAACTCTATCATCAATTGGTTTTGGAAGAAATCGGTCTATCTGAATAACTTACAGAACTGTTTTTCATTTTGTTCCAAAAATGAAGGGGCAATAACCGATTGTATAAATATTATCTAACACATTAATTTTTTTTTTTGCTTTATTACTTTTGTTATTAAAATTATGGAAAACGCTCAAGCAACATAAAATGATTAATACAAAAACTCAAATACTTCTGGTTTTAAAAAGTATATTTAACCTGTAAAAGTTGCTAGTAAACTTTATTTAATTTTTAAATCATAATTATTCCAAGAATACCTTTCGTGTCACCACCATTGTGAACCATTGCTATTTATTCAGAGCCGGGAATTAATCCTGAAAAATCATTATCATTCATTGTGTACGGAATTCGCATTCCTTATTCCCTGTGAACCGGCTAGGTGTGTGGAAGGAACTAAATGATAAGAAGACATGATGAACATCAATATTTATTTATCTCTATATTCAACACAGACACAAATAACACTCTAATTAAGATAAATTTGATTAATTAGGGGACGAAGGTGAGACAAGATAGCGTGGGGATAATATATACGGTCATGCAAATCTATCCTTACGATAACTTATATAAAGCTTGTTTTATTAAGGAGGAGTTAATGATTTAACTCTCTAACTTCTATTTGAAATAAGATCACAGCACCTGAACTCTTGCAATCCTGTAATCTTTTAGGCTTGGCCTTAAACACTTCTCCAATAGTGGAACTAAGCACTTTTCGAATTTCCAACTTCTCGCGTCGTACACTGTTTACGTATGCATACTACTACCAGATTGCTAGCTTCTCAACTATTCACTTCACATCCAAGTTATCCTCACTTCACTGACCTTCAATTCTCATTTCACTAACACTTCTAAAACTCGCTAATACAGAATACAAAAAAAAAAAAAAAAAAAAAAAAAAAAAAAAAAAAAAAAAAACAACTTAATTTTCATAATCATGCTTTATTTTCTTCGGAGAAAGTTGGTTGAACAAATGATGGCCGAAAAGGAATCCCCAAGAAGTTAGTTGAAGGAACCGTATAGATCCATCACAATTGTTATTAAAAGAGGAAACAAAAAAGAAGTAACTGAATTCCACCCAAACCCCTCTGTGCTCAATCAGAGGAGTGAAAAATACGATTTTCCAAAAGATATTTCGATAGAGCTCTGTTTCGAAATGAGAAGATAAAAGCCTCACAATAACTTCATTAGTTCGAAAGTTATCATTAACAATCGTTAACCAGTATGTAACTGTTTGCGAGCAACGTAATGTTCTTCGAATCAGTGCGCTCATCTCTGTTTAACGAGAATACAATCTTCTTGATCAACAGCCGTATAAAAGTTCATGCATTCTTATTTGATACCGATTATAAATATATATGATTTAAAAAAAATTAAAAAATGAATGAAGTCGATAAAATTCAGCAGCATTTTAAAAAGTTTCACTAAAAATTGATTTCCAAAATATGAAACCTTTTATGTGAATATTATCAAAATCTTTATCTTGATTAGTATTTCACAAATTTTTTTTCAATTCCTACTATTAGCTCATTCTTTCCCGATATATATATATATATATATATCTTGTTCAAATTTTCAATCCTTAATAAAAAAAACTTTCTATTCATCCATTCGAAGTAGGAATTAACTTAAATTTTTTCCCCTTATATTACTCGTTTAAATGCAGTTAAAACATTTTTAACATATGGATTAATATGAGGAAGTATTTCTTTTTTTTTTTTTGTTATCGCTTATATTTTAAGACATCCATATATTTTTAAATATTAGCAATGAGATATTTGCTGCAAAGTGTCTCCTCGCTCAATGTTAAAATCAAGACTCTGAGCTCAAAATGTATTTCAGACGGGAAAATGGCTCAATATTAACAACACAAATTTTTTATAGCCACAACTTTTTATTTTATTTATGAAACTAATACTTACTCAAAATTGAAAAACATTCAATATATATGTGAATTTCTCTTACTTTAACTCATAAAAGTAATTACGATAGTCTAGTGGTTCTGGTCACGAACTCATGGCTGGCGTTTCAAGAGTATTGACCCCTGGTGTCACTGAAGAACAGTCGTGTAGAGGGACTAATGTACGTCAATTTTATCATTTCAAAGCCCTCACGTTGGCGTTGTCTGGAAGTATGGAGAGTGGGGCGCCGGATCAGGTGTCAGCCTCATCACTTGATATTGGTTCAAAATTACGAGGTCTTTAGCCAATAGCCCTTGTGTTGTTTAAGTACGACGTTCATAAATACTTACTCTCATAACAGATAAAATAAATATTGTTATGTTGATCGGGGTTCGAGGATTTTATGCAAATCAGTCGCAAAGAACAAGACAGTTCTTTAAGAGCGATGATAATTTATTGTCGCAAAAACAATCCTTGAATTACAGGATGCAGCAGCAATATTCACAGAATAAATCTCAGTTGGTCTTCACACCTTCAACAGCACTCACACACAATTATCAGTGTCTAAAATACACGTACAGCAGAACGTCGTTTATCCGAACGTTTTTATCCGGAGCGTCAAATATCCAAACCAAAGTCCAGATACGTTTTCGAACAGCGCAATGCTCAACAGTTGTTTCGCGTGAGGCCAAATAGTGACGGGAAAACCCAAAGTGAGGGATATTTGGGGAATTTCAGTTGTGTGATTTGGTAAACATCTGCTCGGAATATTAGGTTAGTTTGTTTCCAAGTCACAGGGTGTATACGTGCTCTTTTGTAGAAACCTGGATATCATGCGATGCAGAAGACAAAGGATTTCAAATGCTAAATGATGACAAGATTGAAAGAAAAATCCGACCCTGGCGACGATGAAACGGATGAAGACGGGGACAACAACAATAATGAAAGTAGCAAGGGTGCATCAACTTCTGAAGCGTTTCTGCGTTAGAGACAGCTATGGAGTGGTACGAACAACAACCATAGTGCAATCCTACTCAAGTACTGCTGCTCAAGAGAATCGGAGACCTTGCAGCGAAAACACGAAGGTATACAATAGTACAGCGAAAAATAAGAGATTATTTTTCACAATAAAGGTAAAATTGCGACATTTTGTACCTATATTGCTCTTTCTTCAAGCACGTTTCGCGCCTGAGATGATTTTCAATGTTCGTATAGCGTCCGGTTTCACATACTACATGTGGCCGCGGTAGCCAAGTAATCTAGGCATCGGATCGTGGCTAGCGTGTCATGAGTTCGATCCCAGTACCACTGAAGACCCTCCGTGTAGGGGGGAGATGCACGTTAAATCTGTCAAGAGCTCAAACGTCCTCCCGTTGGTGTGGTCGGGTAGTTAGGAGAGTGGGGTGCCAGCTCAGGTGTCGTCCGCGTCACTTGACCATGGTTCAAAATTACGCTGACCGTCCCCAAAAGCCCTCGTGTAGCTGAACAGTGGGACGTTAATATTCACTCACTCATTCACATACTGCAGGGATCGCATTCGGTTTTCGGTTATCCGAAAAATCGCGTATCCGAACGGTGCTCGGTCCCAATTGATTCGGATAAACAACGTTCTACTGTATGTAAAAGATTATTCACAAGCACTGCTCATCCTATTCAACAGCCGAGCTAATCGGTAATCACGGTAGTCTACTAATCGCTAGTCAAAACCAGACTGACTAATCACTAGTTGAAACAAGACTGACTAGTTTCAGCGAGCATCTCATTATTTATAGCCCGGTGGATCCTTCGAGAAAAATCCGCTTGTGTCATAGATCGTGAAATTGGTGGATTTTTCCACTAATTTCTAGAAGAACCCATAAGGTCCCAAAATCGCCAAAAATGGTCCCTAACATGGTTGCCAAGTCGCCAAATTGGTCACCTAAAATGATGCCAACTTGTCTCTATCGCCAAGATTTCGCCAAGTTTCCATTAAATCAGCATTATAATGTAAAGAACGGCGCTGCTTGCGAATATATTGCAATTTTAACATAAAATTAAAGAACATAGAGTAATATAAATGCCTTACGTATCCAAATACAAATTATTTACACTATTGTACATAAAATTCGTAACTATAAGTTTGATACGAATGCGTAGAATTAGAAATAAGGAAACAGTTCTCTGGTTAAAAAATTTATTTCTTCAGAAAAATAGTAATATATCGCTATAATCAATATTTTAGGCCGCTCTATATCGGGAAACCAGAATATGATATTAAATTTGGAACATTTTTGCATCATAAAAATTATCCCAAAGTTTTGACCACTTTCCTTAGTTTTAGATGAGGACAATTTTAAATCAGTTTTTTTTTGATTAACAAGTTCTTTTTTAATTTTTTCTCAGATAAGTAAATAGAAGGTAAATAAACTTTGAAAATTCATCATGGGCGAATACTTTTGTGATTCAACGCAGTTTGAATTAAAATTTTTTGATTTCCTTGGTAACACATAAAGTGAAGAAGGAATAGTTTTTAGGTGGTTTTTGGTTATGTAAGTATTACTAGCAAAAGAATAGTAAATATATATAAATTTTTTGCAACTTTTGATGCTGGAGGCATCGCATGTAACAATAAACAATGGGTTCCAGGATTTGAAAATTCTTAAAAATACAATACTTTATTATCGCTTTACCGATGTTGAAAGCATCGAAACATTTTTTTCCCTCTCCACTATACTGAATTACCACATTAACTCAGAATTGTTTTTTAATACTTTTTACTACATTTTTCATCTTGATAATGCTCCCAAGCGCTTCAGTGCTTCTACGAGTCAAGCACGACTGCAATGCAGGTGAAAGAGAAAGCAAAGACGGATTTGAGTTTTATTGTAAAAACTAACGATCCTTATTATGTAAACCTTTTTTAATTTCTTGGTTGCAAAGGAGGTTAACTAAAAAAAATCATATATTTGATTAAAAATTTTTATCTTCGCAAGTTGCGTCTTTTTTGTACGATCAGGGGAAAAACAGTTTAAATGTCTATTCAATTCTCAATCATCATTTTTCTTACGAAAGTGTACTTTTTTGCTTGACTGAAAATTCTCATATTGCATTTCCTTATGTATAACACAATGGATTTAGTTTACAATTGCTTTTTATGGGTTATTAAATGAGGATAGTAGAATAAGTTCTGATGGAATATTCGATAGAATACAAATTGACAGCAATAAAAAAATATAGACATTACTTCGAGACGATGATTTACATTAAGTGGTCATTTTGTGACTTGACTGTTGTACTTAAGAAGACCTGTTTTTTAAAAGTTAAATTGTGTTAAGTATTATTTTATACATGATTTTCCTTTCAATCCGATATATTTTTCTCATGTTTTCAACACTTGATTTGAAATTTCATTTCCCAATATATCTTTGCTCTCATTATTATTAATACGCTTTTATAAGTTTCACTTGCATGTAACGGAATCTTGGAACTCGATTTTTACCCACTTTAAATGGTCAAATTAATTCGAAATTTTGCACACTTGTCAAGGACCGATGACAATACAATAATTTCATAATTTTGTTCCATTGTCCTTTACAATATCGTCAGGAATAAGGATAATCAGATTTGGTGACAATTCCATAAACTACTTCTAGATTTGGCAACTTATTGCATGTACCATTTTTAAATTTAGCGACTAATTCTATATACCATTTTGAGATTTGGCGACTAAAAGAAAAAGGTGTAAGCCTAAAGCGAGTGTTTTAAATTTAAGGCTAATTTTATGCAAGCATAAAATACACTTGCGTTAAAAGAAATAAAGCAAATAAAAAAAGTGATCTGTATCTGAGAAAATGGAGGGTGGGTGTGTTAGCAATTTCCTACCATAGTATAAACATTTTTCTGAAATTGAAAATAAAAAAAAAGTCTTGTGCATGTGAAAAAAATAATTTACGTTCTAACCACTAAATATTTTTAATTTTTATAAAGCAATACGTTCAGAAGTGATGATACGAATGAACATTATAGCAATACGTTTAAAAGTTGAAAAAACGATTGACATTTAATATTACCATGTTTTTATTAACTCACTTTCTTTTATGTCTGTCCGGGTGGAATTTTGTAATTGATTTTAAACTGTATGACTTTCCGATGAGCTAGAGATTTGAAATTTGGACCATAGCTCAGAAGTGGATGACAATGCATGAAAATGTGAAAAAAGAAAGAAAAAAGAAAAGGAGGAATTTAATAATTTTTAGTCCATTGTAAAAACATGGTACATTAAATTTTTTTTTAATTTGAACTTTTTCTTAACACTTTTATTTGTTTGACCTGTTTAAAAGAGACGGAATCTAATATAACGATACGGGACTTATCTGAGGCCCCGTAAACGGAGAGAATAAATACACTTCACACCCGTTAATTAATATCCATTGTAGAGCAAACCACGTAATTCCAGCTTCAAATATCAAACTCAAGGATAAATTCAACTATGAATAGTTGATAGTTTAAAAAACTAAAAAACACGCTTTTATTGTAGCTTGAACTAAAAATGAAAAATAAATTATAGTATAAAAAAAACTAAAAAACACGCTTTTATACTGAATCGAACTAAAAAG
>BMAO01022206.1:0-70147 GCA_019973975.1 Trichonephila clavata | reverse complement strand
TGAGTGCACCCAAACGTATTGTTTTAGTTCGAAATATCAAGAGTTTTTCTAGGGACTGAGCATATACTTCGAATTATCGAGAGGTTCGTATTATCGAAAGTTTGAACTATCAAGAGTCGACTGTATCGGTTAACACAAAATAATACAACAGTCCCGATAAACTACTATGTATTTTTATGCTTTTTTCCCTAACACGAAACGAAAATCGCTTAACTCGAAAAAATTTCCCTTCGGGGAATGAACAAATTACGGAAAACACCCACGTATTGGACTCTCCTATTGTATTATCGGAAGAATTACCATTGCAGTAGATGATGAAAATAAGTGTGCAGCCCCAGTTATTGCAGACAAAGACATTTTGTTTAAAGCTCATAAAATATTATTGATGCAGATTCCGACGACGAAAATAAAATGAATAATGAAGCTCCTGTTCCCACGTCATCCGAAATGAGGAACATCATGAAAAGTATGCGCAGTCATTTAGACGCACATTTCAGTAGTGAAGTAAATAAAAAAAAAAATGGACTACACAGAACAATTTGTCGACAGTTTGATGCTAAGAAAAATATCAAATTATTTTCCAAAAACTAAATAAATGTTTTATTTTTTTAAAAACTTGAAAATTAGTATTCAATTTCATTGAGTCCTTGTGAATGTTTTTGTTTTATTGATTTTTATTAAATATATGCAAAAAAACATATCTATGTAAATGTGAACTGTACTCTAATAAACTTAATCTCTTTTGAGTGTTTTTTTTTTCAATCTTGAACACAAAAAAGTATTTTAGTCCCTTCAATTTCGTGTTAAGTCAATTTCACTGTATATTATCTTTTTAAAAGTTCACGAAGAAAGAAGTTTGGAATACAGTCGCTTGATGAATAAAATATAGGGTGAATTTCAATACAAACATCCTGTGTATATAAACGAATACTCACCTAACTAAAAATCATGTTCTAAATCTGTTAGACAGTTCTTGGTATTTTTTATGATGTACTGGTTTTTGTCTGTAAAAACATCGCATTAAAATCATAAATTGGTAAGCATTAGCCTGCTTACCATTTTTTTACAAAATTTTGCTTGACTTAACAGTTTGATTCTATTTCATATAATTAAATGCCCATGCAGAGTAATTAACGTCTAACTTCCTTACTGCAGAAATAATCATAACATGACACCAAAGATTAGATAAAAATTTAAAAATCAAAATATAGAACTCTAGTTCACATTTATTGCATTTAAGTTGTCATGCAAAAATTGTTTAGGTTTCTTCTGAATAAAGGAATGTGCTTAAGGAATTTTATTCCTTAAGCTACTAAACTAAATTTTAAATTCAGATATTTTCTTTTAAATAGCAGAAACTTATTTCTTTTAATTTTTATTTAAAGAAGCTTCATTTCATCATGAAAATATATAATTAATAAAAAAAAACTTCGATGATATAAAAGACGAGGGGGAAATATCAGTATAACCGAAGTAATTTTTGCAAAATTAATAAAAAAAACTTATCTGTCATTAGTTAATGATATGCGGCTTGGTAAGATAAAACATGTGTTGACACATAAATAAAACTGAAAAATTTAATCTCATATTCACATACAGCAGTTCGTCTTCCGGAAAAGACCACCATACTTTTTGAGTAGAGAAACAAAATGAGTTCGCGCGCGCAGTAGCCTCTTTGCATGCATAATTGGATGTGAATTCGGTTTTTACGTATTCTCAAATTGTCCGCAACAAAATAAGCTTATAGCAGAAATAGACAGAGAATCAAGAATATGTGCAAATGATTGTTTTCGTAATAAGACATGAAAAAAAAATACAGAACAATAATAATAATCACCTGAAAAATGCATTTAAATCGAGTATTGAAAACTTTTTTTCATTTCTTCCGTATTTTTTTCAATTTGACATTGTAGACATCTTAAAGATATGTATTAAAAAAATATTTGATAGAATTTTTGCAATGCATTTTTTTTTATGAGCAAAAGTCTCAAATTAAACATTTTAAACTTGAAACAGAAATGTGTACAAAATAAAAATTGTACCGGAATTAATAAACTTACTAACTTGAAATTGGGTAGGGAAGAAGTTTTGCGAAAGCTCACTCCCAAGGGCGGGTTGCGGAGGCGTTGTAGACAAAATTCAAGCTTTTAAACTATTAGACCTATAGATATGGAGTTTGGTAAACACGTTTCTTTTATTGAGCTGAGATCCTCTATAAGAAAGGTACTTGCGGAAATCAACTCCCAGTGTGGGTTGTGAGGGAGTTATAGGCATAAGTTCCTGTTTTTGAATTATAAATCTTAAAGACTTGAAATTTGATAAGCATGTTTCTTTTATTGAATAAAAATCTGATAAGAGCAAGTTTTGGGGAAATCGATTCCGAAAGGGTTCTAGTGGTATTATAGATTAAAAAAATTCCCATTTTTGTACTAATAAACCAGCAGACTTGAAATTTGGCAAACATGTTTCTTTTATTGTGTAGAGATCTGCTAAGAACAGATTTTATGAACATTGAATCCCAAGGGAGTTGCGGAGAGTTATGGGGCGTTATGTATACATAAAAAATCCTGTTTTTGAACCATTAGACCTAAAAGGTGAAATTCGGTTACCATATTTCTTTAGTTGAGTAGACATCCGCTAAAAAAGGGTTTTGCGGATATTTAATCCTAAGGGGAAAGGGAAGTTACTGGAGGTATTAAAGATAAATATATTTCAAGTTTAGAAGTTCAAGTTCTATCGTTTTTAAAACACGTGGCGAGGATCACAAGTATGCTTTTTCAACACAGCCAAAAAACTTAATACTAGGACATAGATATCAATAACTTAAAAACAGCATACAGTCATACAATATCATGAAATACCCAGTGAAGTGGCGAGGTTTTTTACAACTGATATTCGAATAAATATTTTTTTAATAACTATTATTTCAATAAATGAATTTTAGTTTTGTTGATTTGGCAACAGGGATTTTGCTTAGAATTCCAGCTAACCTGTGATGTTTTGACGAAGCGAGGTTATCCTTAAATAAATTGCATTGAATTAGATATTTAAAAGTTTTTAAGCTAAAAGTTACTTTGATTTGTAAGTGCACTAATTTGATATCGGTATGCTGCTGATGTTGGTAATTTTTAAATTTACTTACAATTATTCAAAACATAATGTAAAAATATGACTTCATAATTTTTTTCCATCCTTCCATCTCGATTGCTATATTTTTTCAATTCACCCGTGCGAAGAACAGGTATACCAGCTATTTATTTATAATCCCTAACATTGTATTGTAAGTACAGATTTATTGAGATTTTATTCAAAACTTGAAATCAATTTTTTTACTTCAACAGGAAATAATTCTTCAACTAAATTCTATTATGAATATGCTTTCTTAATTTGTACTGTTGTACCTAGGTTCGAACAGAGGGCTCACAAAAATCAAATCAAGAACTTAAACGCTTTTTCATTCATCAAATATAATTATAGTTATCGACAGGAAAAATGAAAACTACTTTGATCTTGAAGTGAATACAATATATAAATTTAAAATTAGGGTATAAAGCGCGCAAGCTGCAGTTACTACAAAATTTGATCGACTCCATTCAACGACTTATAAACAGAATTGCAATGTCTCTTATACATAACCAAAGTGAATTTATCTCTCTTCTATCTATAGTTATCGTATTATCTCCTCTGCAATGAACTGGAATCTAAGGCAACAAAGCAAGTTATTTCCCTTATGTATCAGCTAAGATTTCAAAATGAAAACATCCATTTCTATCTAGGCAACTTTTTACATTTGAAGGACGGGGAACAGTTTTTATGAGTTTCTTATTACAAGTGTAAATTGTTAAGGAAATCTTTAACTCGTTAAATATGACCTAAATTTGATCACTTGCCATTGCAAGAGCCTAACTGAAAAAAAAAAAAAAAGCAGAGTTCAAAAATGAGTAGTTAAGAGTTTATTTTTTAAATAGTTTTACTTTCATCGTTCAGTATGAATTGAAACAAAAAAAACCTGAATTACAAACAAATCAAAATAAACCATTAAAATATTTTTCTCACCGAGAAACAGCAAATATTTTTATGTCATTTGAAACTTCTATAAAAATGAACTCATTAAAGCCCGACGGAACAAGGACGGAGTATTTGGATTGCTCTCCCTTCAAAAAACAAATTTTGGCTTTATTTTTTGGGGGGGGGGAGGGGGAAACAATGCGACGAATCCAAATAAACAAGCAAACATTTTTTTCCGAATTTCACACGGGTGTTGCGTAACTAACACACTTTTCCATGCAAGTCCGATGGGGTTGTCATGTGGATGACCCCTCCCCAAGAAATCGTTTTGTTCCGTTTGGCCAGTGCAGCGTATCAAAAGGCGTTGTCCCTGTTTCCTGAAGAACCAGGCACATGGGTTTTTGGAGAAAGTGCTTCTCCCACTTTCAGTTGATCACCGATCCGCACTAAGGGAACATGCGCTCCGTGCAGTGAAGGAAGGGAACAGCAATGTGGAGCTCAATAGCTGCTCGGATAACTGTTATTGCGGTGAGTGACTTTCTTTTCTTTCTTTCCAATGTAGAGACTTGCGGCTTCTGCTGCTTGAGATTGTGGCTTAGATACATAAGAAGAGAAAAATCGAATTTTATTTCTTCTATTTTATTATTTATCATTTATAATTAGGACCCTCATTTGAGCATTAACCATACACCCCAACACCAGCCCATTTTTAACTAATGGGCATTAAATGATTGCCAGTTTGTACTTGTCACATTGCCGGGGCTGCAGAGATGAGAACAGAGTGGTAAAAAATGTAGGGGCTCTCTTCAAGTACTCATCGCGTTGACCTTGAGCTGTGTAATCCATAAAATTAATTGAAATATTTAGTTGAAAAAAAGCCGCTGAAATACTTCATAACTAGAACTTGATTACAAATTAACGTGGCCTTGAAATTACTTCTTCCTTTTTGCGTTTAATTATCAAGGGTCTGCGCCGTAATCATTACTAGATTCTTGTGTGGATTCTTTCAGTGGCCCTTTTAATATTTTTATATAAGAACGATTATATTCGAATATTTTTCATAGAGTTTCATGAACTACTACAAAGATTTTTTGCGATATATTATTTTGTTCATTTCGTCTTACATACTATTCATCAATATTAGATTAAATTTTGCATTTCGCTTACGAAGCTTATGAGTTCCATACTAAGGTATATTGCTTTAAATAATACAGTTTATCCACTGCTTGACTAGAATAAATAAATTTTCTATATTACTTAAGAATACATAAATAAAGAAGTGAAATAAACAGTACAATAAAATAAGTTATAAAATGTGAAAAGTTCCATCAAATGGAAGTCCCTAAATAAACTATTATATGATTAATACAATTCTCAATAAGGATTTTTTTCTGTAAAATATTTTTAAATTTGCGTTGCCTTGAATTTCAATTAAAAAATATCACATTAAGAAATACTAGAAATGTTATGTAAAAAAAGTTTTTACAAAGAGAAACTTATATCCAATTGGTGTGAGAATTTTAAATATGTTACCTTCAGATATTATCCAATTCGAAATTTAAATACTTCAGATCATCATTGAAAACTGGTATGAAAGAAAAAACTCAAAATCTTACCAATGTGCAAGTTATGTGTCTAATATGTACTGCATACACACATGTGTATATGGAAGTGTGTGTATATTTGTGAATATCTTAAATAAATTTATTAATATATCTTTTTACAACACTGTTCTTGAATTTGTTATATGTTTTTTCGGTTTGTGCTTATTCGACTTGAGCTTTCTGTAAAATTGTGTATTTACTTATTTTATGAAGCTTATTAAAAGGTTTTGATATTTAATTTCCGAGTAATATAATTATTTGGATTTATTCTTTGTACTATAAACAGGAGAAAAATCGACTGGTATTTGATTCTGATTCAACCCCACTCCCCCACCTTAAAGAAGTTGCTATATTTAATGTGCCGCGGCATCTATTTTGAACTTTTTTGGTGTTTCTTATGCATTGTCTATTATAGTGCTGGACAAATCTCAGAGTTTTGGTTCTCTCTCTCTCTCTCTGTAGAGGAGGCCGTTGCACATTAAAACTGTCGAGGCTCAAATGTCCTCCCGTTGGTGTGATGTGGTAGTTAGGAGAGGTAGGTGCCAGCTCACGTGAAGTACTCATTACTTGACCATAATTCGAAATTGTGAAGTCAGTGGCTAATAACCCTCGCGCACAGTGGTGTAGTGGAGAATATTAGGACCCCTCCCTGCAAAGTCAGGTTTTGGGTCCCAAACTGGATCTTACAAAGGGTACGTACTTGGAGTAAATCAGGCCTTGCCCCCTCCCCTTCACGATGCGGGGATGTACGTTACACCCCTGCTAGTGCAGCTTTATAACGCGATGTTAACAGAACTCTCTCTCTCTCTCTCTATATATATATATATGTATGTATTAATGTAATGTGTGTATGTAAAATAGAATTGACATATTAATATAATAGTAAACTCTTAGACGTAATGTGTAAAAGTTTCAGGGTGAAACATAGTTAATGCCAACCTATCCCATTATTTGCCTGTATTACTGGGCTGAAAAAAATATAAAAAGAGGAAATACTGTAAATATATTTTTTTAACATAATCAAACTTAATTTCCAAAAATATCAATGCCAAAAAATCCAACTGCATAAAAAGTTGTTACTTTGCTTAGAAGTATGCAATAAATTTAAAAATATGAAAATTAAGGCGATATGGTACCCTAAAAATCATTAAACTGTCGAAAAAAATTTTATTGGCTTATTTGATACCCCGAATCTTTATTAATATTCCTGCAAAATTTCAAAGCTTTACCTGCATTTTTCATTAAATAATGGAGCAGCATTTGATGCGAAACAGCAACTACCACGCCTACATTTTAGATAATCTGCTAGAAAAGAGCCTGATAAAAAATGAATTAATTATTTTTCTAATGCGCATCAATGAGATTGTCATTATATATGCAGTAATAAATCATTTTAAGAAAGAATTGTGCAATTCATGCAAAAATTCTAGCTTGTGAATTATTTACTGGGAAGATCAAATGGATTTGGTCAAGATTTAAAAGTTGTGCATGCTTCTTATGATATTATTATGAATGAAATTAAAACTTCAAAACGGATTCTACCAAAGCACAAATACTAAATCCCATTTTGATAACTCAGATAATTAAAAATCTAATTCGCAAGAATAGAAAAACTCTCCCATTTTTATATATTTGTTTTTGGTGATATATATATATCCCATGTGTGCGAGATTCAAAACTTTTATTATTAAAATATTTTAAGATATTTATTTAAACAAATGCACATATACAGTTCTTAGATTTTGATGTATTTTACCTATAAATTGTTATTTGATTTTGCTTTAATTCGTGTACAATATTTAACATGCGAAGGCTTTTAAAATCATGGAAATAAAAAATAAAGGCATAAACATCTTTTGTACATGTTGTGCATTGGCTCTGAAGTGTGTGTATTTTTTTTTTTTTTATAATTATTAAGATAAAGTTTTATGAAATATTGATCTTCCATTCGTTTTTTTTCTATACATTCATTATGGCAGTATACTGTTAAATTGTTCTACATTTGTGCAATTTTTCATGGTAAGTAGTTTTAAATAAGCTAATTAACATTTCATAAAAGTTTCAGACTATTCGATGAATATTATATTATGCTATTCATGGAATGAAAACTTCAAACTCATATTTCTCCATGTTGAATTTTTGTACATATACTGTTATTCAAAACCCTAAGGCTTTTTTGATAATTGAAGTATGGGTTTGAAATTTTTTATACATGTTCTGAAATGTATGTTTTGTAAAACTGTGAATGGAATTAGCTGTAACATATTTAGTACTTTTTCTAAAAAATTTCAAAATCAAAATTAATGTTTTTTTAGGAATTTTTGGAAGTTTAACTATAAAAAAATTAATAAAAAATTAAAGAGCAGCAGCAGAAAAAAACCCATGCACAGTTTTATGTAGTATATTATAAGGTACTTGGAAAAAAATTTTGAAAGAAAAGGGACATATTTAAAAAAGCCTTAGAAATTTAAAAAATGCTTAAAAAAGCTAAAAAATTTTAATTTTACAAACATTTTGCAACAAATTAAAAATTTTTTGTATGGAATTATTATTAAATATTAACCTTTATAAAATACAATTAAAACCAAATATCAAATATTAAAAATAAAAAAAATTGTGAAGATGGTACCATATTGCCTTAATTTGTAGAATTTCAATTATGTTTCTTTAAAAAATTTTTTAATGCTCAATAATGTTTTTTTTTGTTCAATTACGTTGCTATTTTTGTTTACAGAAAAAAACTTAGATTTTTTGAACGATATTTAAGTGCTCTAAAATTTTTTACTCTTGATTCACCAGCAAAATATTACATATATTTCTTATATTTTAATATTTATATTATTGATCAGGATAACTCAATATTGCTTTTTTGATATAAAAATCTGAAACGTTAATTTGCTTAATTTATATTTAAACAGTGAGCGTTAAATGAGATTGATTTTTATACGTTTTAAGGTACCCACCATTTAAAGGGGCTGATGCATGTTAAATCTGTCGAGGTTAACGTGGTGGGGAAGTTACGAGTGTGGGATACCAGCTTAAGTGTATTTCTTATCACTTGACCATGATTTAAAATCCCGACGTCTGTCAGCAAGCTCTGGTGAAGCCTCGATCAGTGACGTTAGTAAACAACCTATTCATGCATACAGTTTTTCCAAGTTAATTTAATTTTTAAAAGACGTTATTTTGCTTATTGATCTTTTTTAAATAACTTCAGTATTTTTAAAATAAATAAAATCTTTACAAGATCCTGATTATTGTCTTCCAAATAAATAGAGCATCGTAAAATATCCAAAAGATGAAAGAAAATTTAATTGCGTCGTAAGATATGACAGACTTTAAGAATGAGGAACACAGAAACAATTTTTAAAAGAAAGTACTTTTTTTTTAATTGTAGACATTTAAATATACAATGAGTTTATTCATCGGAAGTATATAATGATTTTTTCGTGTTATTTTAATCTAAATCCTTTTTTTAAAATAAGGATTCGAATTCTTTTCTTTTTAAGAAAAATTACAACATTTAACTCGCGTAAATTAGATAATTTATGTAAAAATGTAAGAGCATATACAGTCGACTCTCGATAATTCGAAGTTGGAGGGACCAATGAAAAACTTCGAATTATCAAGAGGGTAGAAAAAACTACCAAAATACGCGAAGATAATTTTTTTTCTAACACATTTAAATTTGAAACTATGTAATAAAACAACGATTGTATACATATGTATAAAATAATTTTAAATTATTTTTAAAAAGTACATATAATATGGTACAAATATTATATAGAAGTTTAAAGTCCCGTATTAAAAGAATACTTTCAATACATGTATACACAATCTCCTACGCATCTCTTCTTCACAATAGAGGACCACCGTTTCTGAACACATGAGTAGCAAGGCCACGTGTTAAACGAAAGATATGGACAGCTGACAACAGGTGGGGTTGGTATATTGTCCACTTGAAGAAGGAAAGCAATAAAAGTGTCTTTTCGCCTGAGGAACCAGAAAATACAAAGAAGGGGTAGCAGACAGATGGTTATCAAAGGGGCAACGTTTCAGGGGAGACACGCAGAGACAATACAACGCAAAACTTGTAAGCTCCAACCTGTTTGCTACAGAACAGCACATGATAGTGAGTGTTCGAATTGTCGAGAGTTTTATGAGATAACTTCGAATTATTGCGTGTTTTTGTCGGGCCAGCCACAGATTTTACTTCGAAATATCGAGTGTACCAAAACGTATTGTTTTAGTTCGAAATTTCAAGAGTTTTTCTAGGGACTGAACATATACTTCGAATTATCGAGAGATTCGTATTATCGAAGGTTTGAATTATTGAGAGTCGACTGTAGCTCATTAAAAAAGAAGAGACACATACTCTTTGTATTCTTTGTAGATTCATCTAAATTTTGAAAGGGAGTAATTGAGACATAGGTGTAAAGACATAATTTTATATCATATATATTATTAAATTTAGAAGCCCTCTTACACGCCACAGGCCCAGGGTTCAAACCTTGGGCTGGGCAAGGTCGACTCATCTCTTCAGTGGGAATATAAAGGAGTACCAAGCTTGTGCTTTGAAACTAAACACTTGGGGGTTTCGCATCAGACTGACCACCTGACTGGAACATCTGCTCATGCACTTCAGTGCTCAAGGTCATGAAAACTGAGAGGGACGCAGTAGGCTTTGGCCCTCTATGGGCTGTTGTGCAACTGAGCTTAGTTTGTATTTTTAAATTTACACATTTAAAACAGTAGTCAAGATGTAAATTTCATTTATCCAAAGTATAAATTCAAAAATGAGTTACTATTTCAATAGAATTGTTCATTTAATATCAATATAAATAATTTGATATCAATTAAAAAACAGACAGCATTTTGTATTGAAACGTGGGATGTTACCATTGTTATTCAAAAAATGCTGAAATGATTGGATTTTTACTCTGTTCAGAAATTTTTTACTATTTTACCGTACTTATAAGGAAGTGTTATCTAAATGTTAAGTTATAATGAATAAAAATTGTTCTCCTTGTTTCAGATAAAAAAAAGTGATAGATTAACGAATTGATTTTTACATTTGATAACATTAACTTCAGTGAAATATTTATTTACATTTTCATTTCCTTTTTTAATTAATAAGTAGGGTGAAATAGCTATTTCACACTATGTATTTTATTTCTTTATTATTATAAAGTTCCAATTATTATTCATCATTACAAGCTAATATTTCAGGTCTTTGTTATAAAATGG
Source organism: Trichonephila clavata (assembly GCA_019973975.1). Classification (NCBI taxonomy): domain Eukaryota; kingdom Metazoa; phylum Arthropoda; class Arachnida; order Araneae; family Nephilidae; genus Trichonephila; species Trichonephila clavata. The sequence goes on along the minus strand of BMAO01022206.1, from coordinate 59,288 downwards.
GGTTTTGATTTTGAAAAAATGAAGTAAAATAAAGAAATTTATAACTGTAAGGATTAAAAATAACGCCAAATTATGAACTGGTAGTGTTTATTTTTGCCAAATAAGTACGATATTTTACTTTTCCTTCAATTGTAAAACTACCATTAGCAATCATTTCAGTTTTTGACACACAAAACTCTTTTTTCTTAACTACTTTTTCAGAAACTGATAAACACCCTTTTTATATTTTTCTTTGCAGTACTGCTTTTTTACTTATATAAATAATAGTATAAACTTTACATGAATCATATTAGATGAAAAATTTTCATAAAATAAACAAAAAAAAAAATATTTTAAAAATATTTTTTTAAGTATGGTTTTTATAACGGACATCTTCCAAATTCGAAATATTTTTCTTTACGAATTTTTCCTCAAAAATTTGACGTTTTATAAAGGAGTATAATTTCAAATCCAAAATTTTGATCTAAAATTTGATATCCATTTTAATATCGCTTTTTAATTTTTTTCCCATGGAAATTATCCCTTAAAAAATAATTTAAAATTTCTCACGCTGACCATAAAGACTAAATGATGGGGAAATCCATTTTGTCTAACCAAATTTTCCTCTAAAAAAATTCTGATCTGAATGATGCTTATTTTACAAGACAGTCACGTTTGTTACACTATCATGAATTAGAGAATTCTTCTATGTTGTTACTTAAAATGCTTGAATTTCTCTACTTCCTCAATTTTCACACGTAACCCACTTATTACTGAGTTTCCATTCTAAATCTAAAAGCCTTTAACTTCCTCAGATTTGTATTCAACTCTTATAACGGTCTTTAGAAATGGGAAACGTCTAAGTAATTTGTATTCAACATCCGACTTGAAAGGAAAAAAGTGTTATATGATAAATATTTTTAATAATTGAAGATATTCATGTTTTTTAGCAAATAAAGTGGAATTACTTCGTGACTTGCTCTAAATTCAGGGCTATCTAATTCATTTTAAATACTTAAATTCGTTTTTATGGTTAATGGTTTTGGGTCGGCTTAACAATTAACGCTCCATTTTTTGACACCTGAAATTTATCTAGACAAATAAGGAAGTTTAAATTTAAAGAGGAGTCGAGAGATTTAAAATTGCCAAAAAATAAGGATTTTAACATGAGCTGGGTGACCTGCTAAGTGAAATGCATTAGACACAATCCTCTTTGATATTACATTTATAGATTTTTTTTGTTGAGAACATTTATAAATCCCGTTGCACCACAAAGTATCACACGGGGACTTACAAAAGTAAGCATGAAACACACATCATAAAGAAAGAAGGAATTTAGTCATGAAGGATTATACAATACAAACATCCATGCCTTCTCCGGGATTCGAACCATGCCCTATGGCACCGCAGTCAGCGTCACTAACCACCATACCGGATAGGCGGCTACATTTATACATTGAAATAATTTTAATCTTAAAATGGCATTTCTATGAAAGATTTAGTTGGTTAGAATTAAATTTTTATATGTATTTACTTTTCTTGTGTGATTGATGCATTATTTTAAGTTATATGTAAGCTAGAATCCAAAAAATATCTTACGCGTATATTTAAAATACACTGTATATTATTGAAAACATCAAGAAGTTTATTCAAATGGGTGCATGTGCATATGTAAGTATATGCGTATGCACATATCTTGTGATTGAATATGCAAATGATCAGCTTTTGATGGTGAATAACTAGTTGGCGAATAATTAAGCAACCGGATGATATGTAAAACAGAAGAAATTCCAATGCCGAAGTATAAAATCCATGAGAATGAGACTCAGTTGAGCCACGTGGACTTTACCAGTGCCTCGCAAATGAATTCGGGAACAGTATGAGCAAATGTCACCATTATAGAGAGCCCATGCAAATGGAGTATTAGCAGCAAAACAGTACCCCTGGGCTTTCATTCAACATTTTGGATGGAGTGAAACTATTATTCCAATTGCAAAGTAGATAGGAATAGGTGAACCATGGGCGTACATAGCGTCAAGAGGTCAACGTGTGACAGAACGCGAAAATAGAATGATCGTCCGATCGGCTTTCATGCTTTTAATGTGTTCTGATCAACGATCCGATGTGTGACTGCAATGGCCATTGTTAGGTGACTCAGCCAACGGGACTGAAGTCACCGAGGCCATTGAGCCTTCTGTCCATCTCTTTTAAATTATGCTAGACGCGTTTACAGTGGTGCCGAGTGCATTCGATTGGGAATCTTACGGGATAGAGCAATATTGTTTGCGGTAAGTCCTTCTTCGAGTGAGGCCCTGATGATTAGCATACTTGTAGACGTCCATGACAATCAGAATGTCGTCCACTTTGTAGTTCAACAACCAAGAATTATACCAGTGGTCGTCAAATTCTTGGAGAGAAGAGAAAAGTTGCGAGAAAAACAAGATAACTAAAATATTAAAGAGTAATATACACAAAGAGTTATTTGTATAAAGAGCCACATACGCCCGCGAAAGATTGCAAGGGGAGCCCCTGGTAGCAGTCACGATCAAGACCCTCGTTTTCCAATCAACATTTTCGTTCATGCTACAACCTCTGACAATAAAGTTCGGTGAATGAAGTCAGAACGGCCGATATGGAAACACTGACGAAACAAAACGCTGCACATGCGTAGCGGCAGGTGTTGACCATCTGCCCCCCCCCGTTGTTCAGTTGAGACTCATTTGTGTTCTGTGTAAGACTTGTTTTACAAAGTGCTTGTTTAGTACGTTGGTTCTTAACTGAGAACTGGAAAATAAACGAACAAAAGGTCAATTTAAAGTTTTGTTTTAAGCTTGGCAAGACACCAAAAAAAAAAGCTTATGCGACGCTGGTACGCATTTATGAAGATCCAGCACTGTCCATGAAGTGTGTGCACGAGTGGTACGTCCGTTTTCGAAAATCAGGAAAAGTGTTTCTGACAACCCCCGTAGCTGAAGACTAGCGAACTCCGTCACTAAAGATTGTCAATTAACTGTGCGCACGATAGCTTATGAGCAGTGCCGGTTTATCCGTTGGGGGCTTAGAATGGGCGATCAGGGGACCAATAGGGCCCGGATAAGCTGGACTGCCCAGTTCTTCTGGTTATAAGTTTCGATCCTACAGTGTCAAGGGGGCCTGTGAATCTTCTGCGTCCAGGGTCCGAAATGAGCTTAAACTGGCACTGCTGATGAATTACATGTTAACCGTGAATTCGTGCGACAAATAGTTACCCAGAATTTAGAGATGAGAAAAACATGTTATCGATATTGACGATATTATTATTGACGGTATTCCTAACATCCAACGAAAAGTGATGAGGCTTTTGAACTCCATCCCAATAGAAGACTTTTTGCAGTTTCCAGGACTGTGTAGCAGATCTCAGCGGTGCATAGTTATGGAAGTTGACTATTTCAAATGACAGTACGGTAATTTTCATTAATATTTTATCTACGTTAATGTTACAGGACTATTCACCGAACTTTATTGTCAGAGGTTGTATTTAAATAAACCTTAACACAAAGTAACACTTTCCTTTCCATCCAAAACTAAGAACTTTTGAAGATGTTTTTATTCTGTGGCTCAATGCAAGAACAGTCATTGTCAGGATATCGTAAGATTGGAAATTAAATTTTCAAACCCGGGAAAAAACTTTTCGACCAATAACATACAGTAAGAACTTTATTCTTAGGTTTTACACTAATAATTATAATTGACTGATTGTCCTTACATATAATGGCTCTTAAGAATATACAAAATACGAAAGTGTTTGTGTTATTTCTGTTAGGGGTTTATGTGTATCCCTCCTTATATTTAAAAGTTCTCCTAAGCTTATGTATGCTAGCAAACAACTGTTCCTAAAAATCACTTTAAAAAGTTTCTTCCTATGGCAGCATTACCAATAAATTAGACTTTAACTTCTTCAGAACTAATTTCTACTTTTTCACTGATTTATAATATACTTTTTTAATGAAGAAAAATTTAATACAGAAATCAGAACCTGTGTGAAATGTTTAATTTTAGACGCAAATAAAGTAAATCTTTACAATAGATAATTATAAAGGAGAAAGAGAAAAGAAAACACTAATTTTTAGTAGATATAATTATTTTTAAAATAATTTATATAGTTAGATGTCTGAAGAACCGCAACCATCTATACAAAGAGCCACCGACCCCTGGTATTGGGTGCCATTTCGTTTGATAGCTGAACCAATTTAGTTGCAACTCGTTCACGGAGGTACATCGACGATATTCTATGCCCCGTAGCTTTGGTCTTTCTTATACGGACCCCTAGGATTACATTTCAACAAAATAATGTACATTAACACGGAATGCTTTTCTACTATTTGTCTTCGCGCTGCTTTAACATTTCCCTGACCAACGCGATTGCCAAATTTCTTCCCAATAAAATACGTACGCTATGATGAGCTGACGTTTCAGGCCGTCCTTTGATTCTTGATCTAATATATTTAATATAGTCCTTATAGATCTAACTCGCTAATTGGAAAGTGTATCACAAGAAATCCCACAAGGAAACATCCAACTAACTTTAAAAGTCGATAGCCAGGCCGGATAATAAATAGCTTACATCATGGACAAAGAAAAGTCAACGCATTATTATTTTTTTGTTTCTGTTTTAGCTATATTTCTTGAAAAAAAAACGTCTAATTCTTACCATACATTTGACGCTTCATTTTAAATGCAAGTACATCATACCTACTGATTTTCATCCCATTCGGATAACTCCTTCTTGGTGTATCGCTTTTTATGTTATAGAGTGTAGTTACTGGACTATAATATATATATATATAATTTGTTGTTTATCTTCTTCAAATATATATAATTTCTACTTGCCTATTTTCTTGGCGTATTTAGCACTGAAAACGAACCAATCTGTTTTGATATTGCCTTGTGACTTAGCATTATTTTACATTCTTTTCAGTTTTACAGTTATTTCCATTTTAGTGGGAAACTTTTTATGAAATTAAGTTCATGGAAAGTGCCAAGCACGTTCCATGTTATTATTTTCTGTCAAAGATTGAAAATCTTTTATAAGAGCTTTAATTTCCATAACTCTATTATGAAAATTCAATTAGATTGCCTCACCTGAATCAATAGCAGTAATGTAATCTGGACAGCAGGCTAAGTATATAGGGTAAGTATTCAGGATGTAATGTTATAAAATTCCTAAAAAATAAACATTAATTTTTAATCTATACTTTTTAGTTATTACATAGTCTTTTTTAAGTATTCTTTTGGGGGAATATATTAATTAGGTCAATTGCGATATTTCTTTCAACAAAACCCGACCTATTAAATTTGTGACGGATCTATACGCGGCTTTACTAATCCCTTCATGACTTTTTTAGGAAAATATTTATTTCAACCAACTTTCACCGAGTAAGGAAACATGATTATTAAATGAAGTATATTATATAAATTCTGTTTTCGCGAGTTTGAGAGTTGGCACGTTGGAGTTGGCAAGTAGGAGTTAACATAGAGTCTCGAGTTAATTGTTAATTGAAGATTGAAAGAGAATGGAATTAGTTAGAGGTCTTGGAGTTGTCCAGGAAAAAGATTGCAGAGCGTGGATCCAACAACATTGATCAAGCCGATAGAAATAAACTGCAAGTTTCCAGTGTAGGATCCGATGCATAAAAAGTACAGGTATTGTGAGCTAGTTTAAGTAGAAGTTAGCTTATTAGTGTGCGACGTAGTTATATTTGAGCGTATTTAAGCTATCTTAGATTCAGTTGAGGGTCTGTAGTAGTATCCCCGTGTTATAGAATCTCACCTCCCCACTCTACTATCTAATCACCTACTTTAATTAGATTGTTATTGTGTCTGATTGATATCTGGAAACAATAAATTAATTAGATTGAAATCATGTCTGTGGATCATTCAGTTTCTCCCACACATCTAGCCGGGTTTACAGGTAGACAAGGGGGTTCAGATGTAAGCAGGAACCGACCGCTATTACAAACTGTATAAGTCTTATTTTATTGTATAAATGAGAAAAATACAACACTAATAAAATAAAATTCGCTTTTGTCAACTTTCTAGAAATTTAATTTGAATATATTTCTCAAAATTTCTGGCATATATGAAATTATGAGTTTTTTTTCGATCATGATTTTAGCATATCATCTTGAAAATCTTTGAAAAATTCGTATCTTCAGAATAATTTAGTTAAAAAATGTAAAATAAATCTTGCTTGAAGGCATATTTAGGACCACTGATTTATAGTCTGACAGTGCATTCATTGACATTTGCCATATGTGTACATGCGTTAACAAAAATTTGCCAATTTGAAATGTCTGAATAGGAGAGAGGATAGAGAAGAATTCATATGTGATAATTAATAGTTTTGAATACAAGGAAAAATTAGGCTAAACTTTGATATCGAATTTAAAAATTCTTGCAAATTTACCGAGTTAAATGTATTTATTTAAACACAGTTCGCTTGAACACATTGATAACAAAGTAATTTTTATTTCAATATCACTTTATAGAATGAAATATTTTTACTTTCAATATACTTTTATATTAACATTGTAATAAATGATATAATCAACAAGCAATATTCTTATCCCATATGATTCTACAAGAGAAGAATTTTTAAATTACTTTTTAATGGGCTGAATTCATTTGACGTCATAGTCACGTGTTGAATGCAATCGAGTGTTTCCAGTCGGTCAGCTCATGGAATTCGCAGTTGCCAGCTAATGACATTTCTGAAACTTCCTTTCAAAAGGCATATATTTGTCAATAATGATAGTTCATTTAGGTACGCAAAATTTGCTTGATTTAAAACAAATAAAATATAAGAATTAATTTAAAAAAAAAAAAGTTTTGAAGAACCTTAATTCTTGAGAATTTTGACCCTATTAACAAATCTGAAATTTTACCTTCATTTTATACATAGAACAACAAATACAAGTCTAATGTCAGCTTTTAATACAGTCAAAAACACGTGATTATATTTTTTTCAATAATTTAACCCATTATCTGTACATTTTTCTTAAAAAAATTATATTTTAATCTTTAATATATCAATGCACAATCCTTAGATCGGATTATGTGTAAAAATGTATAATTCTTACAAGCTAATAAGTAGCTTACTCTGAAATACACGAAACAGGAATACCCGCATCGTTTTTCTAACAAAAACAGTTTTTTTTTGCATAAAAATTGCTGAAAATTAATTGCCAGTTTACTCCATTAAGAAAATTTCAGTTTTTATTAAATTTACGGAAATTTTTTGTAAAATATTCCGTTTTCAGTACTTTTTACTTCCAGTTTATTAATTTTTAACAAGCCAATTTTTAATATTACTCTAAAATCTTTAAACATGAGGAATTTCTCTAGTATAATTTTAATTGATAATTGAGTTAGCAAAATCTTAATTTATTAATAATCGATTTCTTTTAAAAAATAAGATAAAGAAGATAGTTAAAGAAGATAATTGTGTAATTTAAACTTGTGAGAATTCATTTCGCTCATATTCGTTACTTCATCCATGGGCAGGAAATCTTCAAACTAGGTGTGGCGTGAAGATTTGATAAACAGAATGACAAATCTATCGATTTTTTAAATCAATTTAAAGTAACATATCATGAGTTTTATAGGTTTTCAACAAACTTGAAATGAATAAAGCTATTATTATCGAAAAGTGTTGCGCAAAATTTGAATGATTCTCTACGTGCATTTTGATTAAATTTATTTGATTTAGCATTTTAAAGCAATTTCACTCTAAATCATTTTGAGTTTATTTCTGAAATATATATATATATATTAAGCAAATAAAAAAATCTATGTTCACATTTTACCTAGTTATTAAGGAGTATAAAAACTACGCCTGACCGTAAAATAAACTTTTCAGTTCTTATAAGTAAAAGAAAGAAATCCGAAACTGAAGTTGAAAGTTTTGCGAGCTTTTAATGATACACGTGACAGAAAATTGTTTACTGCGCTATTTACATTCATGGTTATCTAAAATAAGTGATCACTAAAATCAGTTCATTCAAGGTATGGAATTTGAACCAATATTTAAATTGGTGATTGAAAATTTAAATGTATAGAAATTTAAAGACTTTTATGAATTAAAAAATAAGCAAATTGGAATAAAATTTTTTATAAAAATAACATAATTTTAATTTATTGCCGTAAAGTACTGGATTTGATTGATTTATTACTTCTTAACGTTGCACTCCGAGGCAACATGAGGGTTATTAATAACAGTCTCCGTAATTTTGAACCCTAGTCAAATGATAAAGACGACATCTGAGTTGAGATCCAATTTCTTCAACTTCACCATTTCGTCAACGTGCACAGTTTTCAGTCTCAATAGATTTAATCATGCATCAGCTCCACTATAGGGGGGATCTTTAGTAGAATTAGGATTCGAATCCATGACTCGACAAAAATAACGTCGACCTTGAGTTCACGTTCGTTCGGTTCCCACGGCCATCATGTGGCCGCGGTAGCTAAGTGATCAAGGTATCGGATCATGGCAAGCATGTCATGAGTTCGAGCCCAGTACCACTAAAGACCCGCCGTGTAGGGGAGCGATGCACGTTAAATCTGTCGAGACCTCAAATGTCTTCCCGTTAGTGTGATGTGGTAGTTAGGAGAGGGAGTGCCAGCACAGGTGTCGTCCTCGTCAATTGACCATGGTTCAAAATTACGAGGTCCGTCGCCAAAAGCCCTCGTGTAGCTGAACAGTGCGACGTTAATATTCAATCAATCAGTCAACCCACGACCATCATTGAATATTGGGTTTAAATTTGTTGTGTATAATAATATTTTTAAAAAGTGAAAAAATGTACGTTCTGAACTATTTTATTTTAAATTTCAAATGCAGGACAAAAAAGCTTTGAATTTTGAAAAATAGTCTGTATAGAATGGTTTTTTAAATAAAAAAACAGTAAAACAATAATTTATAAAAAAAAACGAGAAAAAAGAATACCATAGCGAAATTTTAGGCTTTTCGAATCGATTATAATAATTAATACCCGATTCGAAACTACAGGAAAAATATAATTGCTCTTAATTCCATGTTCCGTGCTATATCGCTGTTTTATTAGGAAATTTTGCGAAAATACCACAAATTTATGAGGTTTTACTTAGAAGGAAGCTAAATTTTCCCTACGGTTAGATCCGACGAAGAATGCCGGTTAATTTCCGATCTGCAATCACAATAAATGTTGGACACGCAAACAAGATTGCGTGGCGAATGAGAAATTATTTCCGGAAGGATTACTCTTTTAGTACGTTTCGATGAAAAGCTCTTTAAATGTGAAATGTGGTACATAAAAATGTCTCGTAAGGTAAAGCGTAGGAGGCTCTGATTTATATGAACTTTTTCTTCTTCCTGGACGAGAAATGGAAAGTAGTTCACTTCGAGCGGAAAAACAATTGTGATATAAAGGGGGAAGCTATTAATGACCAATATAAAGAAAAAATACCAGTAAAATAAACGAAGAAAATTGCCAATAAAGGGTATCGTAAATATTATGAACTATTTTGTTTCGCACCAGATTACCGACGATAGAAGGTGATATTCGGCAAAATAAACAAAGGAAAAGAGAAATGTGATAAACAGATAATTTGAAATTATAACTAGTGTTGCTCTGCATTGCTTACATCCCGATTAATCAATCAATAGATATTTTAGAATATAACTCCTTTGATCCCAATAGTGTTTATCTGTCTCATAAAAAACTTTCTACCAATTTTCATTTATATTATACTAAGGTACTATAAGTCTTAACTAAGTAAAATACTGAGAAATAAAATATCAAGGTAATGTAGGATAAAGTAAAATAGCCCCATTTTACATTTGAAAACTTTTTTAAATTGAAACAGTTTCATTTGCCTATATCACTAAGCTAAAATAAATTTTGAAGAGAGAATACAGTTAATAAAGTTGCAAGATTTAGGAAACTTAATAGTGTTATTATGTTTTAAATATTACCCCATAAATTTTTAATGCTTTATCAAATAATAAGAATTGTGTGGCAAACAGTAAATTATTATATTTCTATAAATTACTTTATGAATATTACCGTTCCAAAATTAATTTTAATAAAGCTAAAAATAAGACCAACTCCTCTTGTTAAGAAAATATTGCTATTTAATTTAGGATCCCTAAAATGTAAAGCTGCATTCAGGTAGTCTGTTTAAAGTTGGTAATTGTTGGTTCTAATAAAGTTTAAGTAATAGGATAAAAAGTAATTATCTTAGGTATAAATATTCTATTTTTACCTAAAATAATTAGGTGATCAACACATTAAAATAGATGAAAGTCATCATTTTAGATGTTTATTTTCATTAAAATGTGAACATAAATAAAATAAACAACTGCTAAAAGGTTCAACTTGTGTGACAAGTTTTTAATCCGTTTGAAAAAGATACCGTTATAATTAATATGATTTTATTTGAAAACTAAATGAATGGAAATAAATAAATTATAATTATATATACACATAGATGACGCTTTTCACTGGAAATTAAATCAAATCATAAACTAAGCCCAAGTATGATTTTCACGAATGCTCTCAATATAAATCCTAGTTTCAGTTTGTTTACTGAATGAGCACCAGACATTAATCGAAGTTCCGATACCACACACCGGCACATTTGTAAACTAATGGAGATAGTTGCTACTGATTAGAATCTTCGGTATTTAGAATGCCATGTGTTGCAACAAATGATTAGCATTTGATTGAATGTTAAATTGATCCTTGGATAAGATGAGTACAAAAGGAAAGAACAAACAGTTAAATTCTATTAGTAGTTAAGAATGTTTTTATGTTAATTAAATCTGTTCAAAATTGATTTTAGTTTTCATAAATATTTAGCTGAAGTTGTTGTTTTTAATAACGGTTTCTATTAGCTCTTTTTTATTAATAGTTTTGGAGTAACTTTTCTTTCAAAAATGGACAATTTAACTCCATAGAGGCTTTGTACTGCTTTGATTCTCAAATACTAACTCAAGCGAACTTACTAAAGTCAATTTTTATAAATTAAAATCGAACAATAGAAGTACAGAAAATAAATATCCGAATGTCTATTTTTAACAAAAGTGAAAAAAATTACTGTACACACATTAAACATTCGGATGTGTATTATATTCTTAAAATAGTTTTGAAAAACTTAAAGCTACTTTCACTGAAAAGAATACAATTAATCGTAATATTTGTTATAAGTCTGATTTTTGCGAAATAAATTTTTAAGTATCTGTAACTGATAAGAGTTTTTTTTCGGTTGTTCAATTCATATTGTTAATATAAAAATTACTTCGCTGTAAGAAAATAACTCAGAAAATAAAAAATTCCTACATAAAAATAAGAATAATAAGATACACCATTAACTAGCACATTTAGAAAATCAATGATTAGAAAATTAAATAGTAAGTTCTCGTAAAATTTAACATTCTGAATCTAAGATCGATGACTATCAAAAATTTTTAATCAAAATTTATATGCCCTTTGATGTACAAAAATAAGTAGATTTTTTTTTGTAGAGTACATTTCCTTTGAAAGAGCAAACAATTTCCAATTTTTAAAAAGTTGCCTAGTGTAACAACATCGTTTTCCATCTGAAATTGTTAAAAATACACCTGTAAACATTATTTAAAACTATTTTCTGATGTTTGGTTTGAACAATTTTTCAAACAAAAGTATAAAATTTTAGAAATACTTTTTGATGACTTATTTAATACATTTGGGCATGCATAAATGATTCGAAACATTTGTCTAATTTAAATGTCGATTTTCTTTCTATATATTATTTGTTCGTGTAATAAAATGTAATCATACTTAATACTAATAATATGTCTAATCCAGTTAACTTAAATCTATTAATTGAAATAATTTGAAATCATGTAAAACAGACTGTAAAATTATACTGATATTTTTTGTTAAATACTATTTCCTCCTGCAATCAAGAGATTCAAACCAAAAAAATAAAAACATTTCTTCGAATTTCAACATAAATTTTCAGGTTCTGACTTAGTAACATAAAACGAGACGATTACATTAAAAAAAAATTATAATCATTTCTATTTAAACTAATCAAGTTTTCCGTGTTTAATATGCTTTATTCCTTTGTTTTTAACACACAGCAAGAAAAATTTATTTGAAATTTAAGTGAAGGCTCCTTTTTATATCAGTATTTCTAAGCTTTTATAGTCAAGTAATTATGGTTAAGAGTTCAGGTCGTGATTTCTCTATAGAACCATCGTACAGAACAATGAGGGCTATTGGATGTTAAATTTAAGTAGGGTTTTAAAGTTTTTATATATGAGATAGCATGGTAGGACTGAAAACGGAGAATAAGATATTAGCTCAGGTGTTTTCCTTCTCAATTTATCGTAGCTCGAAATTACGATGTCTGACAACTAATCAGGATTTCTTATTGTATTGATTTGTGCCCTAATCCCATGGATTTATAAACAATAACGCTACCCTGCCCTACGCAATTTTCAAATCTCGTCAATTCTCTCATTCACTTAAACTTAGGCAGAATCAGTCCAGAGTGTGATGAAATATGTAATTTGATTGAAGCAGTTGTCGATTTTGCTTGGAAAATACATTTAGAAGGGGATAGTGAAGGCGTTCAAGAACTGCTGAATTCCTACAATCAGGAGATGGCAATGGATGAGCTCATAGAAATGCATGAGCAAAACATTGAAGAACTTGACTCTTTAGACCAGTGGCGTAGCTACCAAATGGCTAGGCGATGCCGAGCACCGGGGTCCTCAAGTTCAGGGGGACTCTGGGACCCTGACCACAAAGCAAACCGAACTTGAGATAATTTCCCCCAAATTTAAAATATGAATATAAAAGATTGCAATATAACTATGATCATGGAAATTCAGTAGAAAATAATTTTGAACTTGTATGGAATTCCCCTAAATTCTTTCCGTTGTTTATTTAGGGTTGCGAACTTTACTTATTGAAAAGTTTATATTATTTTAAATTTTTTTCGTTTTTTTATAAACTGTTGCTTGATAGGTCCATGAAAAATCTTACCATACTTATTATTTCATCTTAAAAAACCTACACAAGATGCAATTCCTTCCTAGTTACATTCTATTTTTAATACCAGGGAAAGCTAGTTTATTCTCTGTTCCAATATTTCGCAATTATCTCGTATCTGCAATAGACTGTTGTAATTTGACTGCTCTTTTGTTGATGGTTTTTTTTCAAAAAATAATTATAATAATATTGTATTGTATTTTCTTGTTCATGCACATTTTCTGCATCATTTCCTGTCTATTTCGGGGGACTATTTTGTAGCTCTAAGCCCTCTGGTGGGTGAGTTCGATTCTCCCAAATAAATAGAAAAGGATTTTCCAACGACGTTTTGTAGTGTAGCATTACGTTTCTCTTTTTTGACGTAAGTACTCGAGCGCATACAAAATGTATTGCATAAATTTTAAAACTGAAAATAGGGGAAAAAAACAACAACAACGAGTGGTGCTTCTAAGCGCAAACAATGCCAAGAAAGAGAGGATAGGGAACAAAAATTTAAGATATTTATATATTTTAACTTTTTTACTTGATAAAATACAACCAAGATAGGGCCCTCATTTTTTTTAGCACCAGGGCCTTTGGATACCTAGCTACGTCACTGCTCTAGACTCAGTTCAATCAGAAGATTGGATGATGTTTGGGAATTTGAAAGAAGGCCTCAGTTTAATTGAAAAAGGGTTATAAATTTTAGAAAATACGTACTCCAAAGAAGAGAGTATATTTTTTTCAACAAAACAAGGAATAAAAAATTTATTAGTATGCTACGAGGAAATCTTGCAGGGAAAAAAAATCTCTTTACCAGCACACTGCTTGTAAAATTTTATGAAATCTTTTACATCAAAATTACTTTGGCTTGCGATTTTGTAATTGTGTAATCTAAGATTTTATTGAACATATTTTTTTCTAAATTGTTATTTTCTTTCGTCTCTGGCCCCAACTAAAAATAATTTATGTGTATTTACGTGATAAATTATACCCCGACATACGCGAATTCGATTTATGCGGTTATCACTATTGCATGTTCGGGTATTACTATATTAACATTTGGTAGAACGTTAACGTTAAAGATTAAATTAAGAATGTTACATTCGGGATTGGCTTCAATGAAATCTCCTTTACTGCTACAACTAATTATTAATTTAAGTTAGGTGACGCAAAGACAAAATAATGGGCTAAGAACATGGTCAATTTTTCATAGCGATCATATTCTCTTCTTTGGCCTTTACTGAAAATAAGTGGTAGCTAGAGGGTGCTTCTACTGCTTCGTACAGTTTACGGTTCTACGGTTCCTAACTCCTCTATTTTAATGTTTTTTTTTCAAATTCACCGGAGCAATTTATGCAAATGAATTTATATAAGTTCGGTTAGCAGTAGAAGAGATAATGAATGAAAGTTTTTCATTAAACGTAGTTGTAATAGAATCACGCACCGTTGTGGATAAATTAGTTCATAAAAATGCGAATAGCTGAAAAAATGCTCTAAGAATAATTCAAGTTGACAATAATAAAAACAATAAGATGCATAGCATAAGAAATCAGGTTATTTTATGATTCAATTAGTTTTTGTTGTTTACGCTCGATCTTTCTAATTAGATCGATTCTCGTTCATTTTCTTCTCATTTTTTTTTTTTTTTTTGTTTTTTTTCTTTATTAAGAAAATAAAATAGATGATTGTTAAATGACTATTTATTATTCAACTTAATTCGTAATACGAATTGATAATTTTACGAGGTACAGTTAGTTATAGTTATGACAAGAGCATTTTCAGTTTCAATATTTTTCTAACTAAAATATTTCTATTGTTTGGGGTTTTCTCTAAAATCAAGTAAAGATAACCTTTAGTAATCATGTGTTTTCAAAAAAAAAAAAAAAAAGGAACGAGCCTTACAGTAGTCGCATGTGATGTGTGACATCTGACACGTTATTGTAGTAAATGCGTAATAGTAACTTAAATCCTGAAAAAAATGAATCGGGTATGATTGGAAATAATTTTCTATCGAATAATTACTTATATCTTTAATGAAAATATAATTTAATTAACACAGGGAGTAATACAATTTTTTTTTATCAAAAATAATTATTCTTCAATTTGAGGAAGAGTGGAGACAATAAACTGATGATAACTAAAATATGACACATATACTTGTGATTTCAAAGTATTTAAAAACCGTTGAAAAACCGCGTCAATAACAATACCACTGTTAGTTGTCGAAACATTTCAATGTGTTCATTTCGAGCTTAAGTTCATCATTCAAAAAAGCTATGAGCGCTGCAAATCACAAAATCATGAAAATTTAATTAGCTTGGTAAACATTTAAAAATTAGAAATATTAGAGAAAAATCTCAAAATTACCCGTGTAATTAGTTTTTTTTAATCGAGAAAACCTTTTTAATCACAATTAAAAAATATTATATTGACCGCGACAGGAATTAACCTCAAAGTATGAAAAAGATATGCTCTAAAATATTTATTCGAATAATTCCACATTACTTACTCGTATTTTTTTAAGAATGATGAACTTTGTCAGACGCTTGAAAAGTAAATATAATTATTAATATAGTTTACACATATAAACATAACCTCAGATTTCATACACAACGAGCCCTGAGACTTTGACAGTTGAGCGTAAGAATCGCAAGTTTATCCTGGATGAAGTCTAATAGGACTTGTTGGTATGTGCAAAGTTGATTTAAAGTCAAGAAAACGAAACCGAGTTTTTAAACTCGAACCTTTTAAAATGCTAAATTTAACAATATAAAAAAGGCTAGCGGCTTGATGGCTACTAGAATTGGACCCCAAGGCTAGGGTAGTGAAGAGACATCACCAAGCGCAATGATTGGTCAAATCAAATAGCGCGTGCTTCCCCGACTTCCTGTAACACATTTCCGTCCCTTTTCACGAAATCACTCCTACAAATATCCAGTAACCGAGAGGAAAGATGTTACACATAAAAAAAATTGGATATATTTCGAACGTTAAATACATGCTACTAAAACCCCTCAAAATAAGGATTTTATCAACGGAATAATACATCAACATGTTCGGCATCCACCATTGTTTCGTTTTTAAAATTAGTGAAATTAAAAATGGCTCGATAAGTTTTTTTCTTCTTTTTACAATCCAGACTTCCTCTCCGTGACTTTGAACTATTTTCGTTCTCGAAAAGGCATTTGAGAAAAGAAAAACGCTTTCGTAAACGAAAAGTTAATTGCCATATGTTCAGAAAAATGGGAGAATGGTTTGCGCGTATACGAGGAAGTTGTCGATATAAAACGGCAAATGTTTTGAAAACATCGAAGAGACTTATACATTCGCTGCAAGGTATGCTTCATTACCCGTTTTTATCAAGTCATTCAAATTGAGTACAAAAGACTATTTTTATTAAAGAGCGTGTGCCGGATGAAATCCATCACATGTAGTTTCGTAATGATTGGACAACATAAAGAAAAACTTATTTTTAATGTAAAGCAGCTGAAGAAATGGAATGTTACAGAAACGTTTGTGAATGAAACCCATTTTTATACGAAAGAAAGTTGTAACACAATTCCATTAGAGTGCTATTACCCATTTTTGCCAGCGGATGGATCGCAAACATTCAACTGGAAATGGAATGTGAATATATTGCTGAATGGGAAAACAATGAAATTTTTCTTCCGTGCGAAGAAAAGTAGTGACCCATAGAACACAACGGAATCAGAACAAACAACTCACAAATTGCCGGTTTACTCTCACATTCTAGCAAGTAAAATATGATTTTAAGTAGATGAAATGGCCGACATTTATTTCCTCGTTATATATTTTACGTTTTTTCCCCTGGAATAATTTTTCAGCCGTTGCATTTTGGTATTTCTCAAGAATGTGTATGTTTACATCATTTTGAATAACTCTTTTTTGCGGTTTTTTGGACTGCAAAATTATTAATGTAGCCTGGTTTTTCTTAGCATATTTAGATTTCCGATTAAAACTTTTGACTTTATTATACAGATCTAAATATCATTACTAGATGAATAACAGTCTTTGAAACTGTTGGAGAAAGTACCCAATATTTATTTTATTAGGTACTGCTTATTCTCTGCAGTCTTATTGATAATTAAAAAAATTAATAATGAATAATCAGTGGCGTAACGTACACTCCCGCATTGCGGGGGGGGGACAGGATTCTAGGGGGCTCAAAGCTTGATTGAAGACTAGTACATATGATTTTGCAATCCTTTGTAAGATCCAACTTGAGGCCCAAAACCTGACTTTGCAGGGCGGGGGGGGGGGCTAATATTCTCTGTTATGCCATTGGCATTAATAATAAAAGTTTTTTATTTATTTATTTGACAATTTTGGATTTGGTTTATTGGCTGTTAATAAATAATTTAAAAACTAAAATAAATATTAAATTGTAATGTGTATCAACGTCATGTGTAGTGAACAAAAATTTGTTTAAATTTTTTCTCATATTAAGAATTAACATTAATTTTTTTAATCATACAACAAAACAAGCTTAATTTTTCCCCCCAAAAATAAGCAGTTAACTTTCAGAATGGCACGGAAATTTTTTTTAGTTTAATCATATTTTAAGTGTTTTAACACTAACCTTTTAAATTTTTATGCGTCTTAAAAACTCACTCAAAACCTACTAAATTAATTGAGAGGATTATTTTGTATTTTTTCTATAAAAAAATTCAAATGAATATAATTCAAATTGAAACACTGATAGAGAGAGATAGAGAGAGAGAGAGAAATTAATTTGACGTTAATTTCTAGAAGTTATTGAGTGTTTTATATTCTCTTTCTAAGAATAGTGACAAAAATAAAAAAAATTAAAATGATCAAAATTTTTTCAACTACAACCACATTTTGCTTAAAAATACTTCTGCAAAAATTGTTATTTCCATACTTTTAAGAAAGCCATAATAAATTTTTGTTTAACTTTATCTTATTAGGGAATTTGGGGACAATTATTAAAATGAGAAGTTGACTACCAACATCAAATTCCACACCTAATATGAAATCTAAGAAACTGCATTAAAAATTCCTATTACCAGTTATTTTTTGAACTAGCAAACAGAATATTAATTCTATGAGGATCACTATATTTCTCTATTAGGGCGAGAATCAACTCTACGAATTCATTCTGGAGAAAATTTCCCCTTTAACTATTATTTCTTCATGTTAAACGTAATATTACCATAAAATTCTCTAACCCTCTTTTAAATGACAATAGAAACTATTTAAATTTTAATTCAAGAACGTAACTTTTTAAAGAAGAAGCATGGAACTTTAAAACGTTTCAGGTACTTCATTTTATCTAAACGTCATTGCATCTAAATATGCTTTTTGAACTTAAACTGTTACATATATTTAATTCCAAAAAGTGTATAATTGAGGGAGATAATAAAGAGATATTTGTTAAAGTGCGTACTTATTTTTATTCATTTTTAAAAAAAAATATTTCCAAATATTTTTGAAGGTAATTTGAAAATCTATGAACACACGACCGAGTCCACCATAACGATAACAAAAATATTATCAAAAGTCTTCAAGAAAGAATACCCTAATGCAGTGCTTCTCAAACTTTCAATATTTGCGACCCAATTTTGAATCATAACTTTCATCGCCCCCCTTCATACATTAAAAATGTATTGAATACAATAATAATGCATTTTGACGTTAAAACTACAATACGATTTTTTTAACCACACAAATTATCAAGGTAAGTATTAAATTTTGTACATGACAAGTCCGAGCGGAAGTCACTAGGAATTATTAAACTTGTTCTTAAATTAGTATTGAAAGATTAATTAGCAAATACACATTGTGCAGAACTGATACAATTATTAGTATATTACATCAGTGTGAATGTGTATTTTATTTTTATTATATATGAATGTATTTTGTTTTACTACCTTTCAGTATATTTGTAATTTTTTAAATCTTTTACTTTTGACTTTTCGATATACTCGCGCCTCCCACGTAGGGTTATCACGCCCCCCCCCCCCAAGGACAGATTGAGAAGCGTTGCCCTAATGATATACGTTTTTTTCTATCCTTTCGATAGTATTATATTCTACTTAAATTGTTGCAATGATCTAAATATAAAAAGCACAAATAAAAATTAACAGTACTTTTCGCTTACAATTTGAGTTGACGAATAGACAATAATCTCGAGAACTTACCATCTCTTTCAGAAAATAATTCTAGAATTAATCTCTATTTTTAAACGTTTTCATGGGTGAATAGAATCTTAATGAAAATGATACAGAATTGGTTTCAAACTCTAATAAAAGGATATTAGAATTAATAAGTATTCTTTTTTCATCTAAATAAAGGGGATCTCCTTAATTTTATCTGATTATCAAAAGTGTTCGCTTCCTGGAAGATCATTTGGAATCAAGACTCAATGGCTGTGACGGGATATTCATTTTTACAAAAGGAAATGTTGTCATACAACGCAGGAAAGGGGCCGAGAGAGTTCTATTTCAGTGTGCACCATTTAAAATACGCTACGTGCTTCCTAAACTATAAAATGAAATCTACAATATTACATACACATTTACTCCAGAATAAAAACTACAAGAACAATTGTTTCATTTGCATCGTAAACTACCCTGATTTCACTGCAGAAAGATTTTCCGCAAAAATGTCCCAGGTGTAGCAAACCAATAAAAATTATATTGGTATATATTCTTATAAATCCTGCGTCTAGTTTTTTTTTCATACAAAATCTATCTCCAAATAACCCCTAACAACTTTTTTTTCTTAACACAGCAGATCGTCCCGCGAATTCAAATTTCGCGTGCACCCACACCTACCGTTCAACATTTTAAAACTTTCTCTAAAGAAGAGCAAAACATTTTCAACCGGAAATTTTGCCTAGGAATTTATTTGAATTCGTTTTACTAACATATCACCAAATAATTGCGATTTTTGTGTAATTTTCCACATTTTTTAAGAAAGAATGTTGGTCCTTTCACTGTGGAGAAGAAATCAGGATCTAAAAGCGACTTCTTTTCGTTATAAGGAGTTAGTAAGAATACTGAGAGAGCATCCTTGAACCATTGAGAGTTTAAAGATGAATACATCTGTCCTTATTTTATACACGATACAAACTACTAAATACAAACTACTAATATCCCAATGACTCAAAAAAGTGCCACTGGAGTACAGTATAAGAATAACATGATAACAATAGCAAACAAGAAGCTAAACAAAGACTAACAAGAAAAATTGAAGAAATATTATTCAGATTATTGAACGGCCATGAAAATACGGAATATGCGACGCCTCAGATCTATGAGCCTAAGTATTATCTTGGTCGAAAGGAAAGTTCGCGTGAGAATTAGGTTAAAGAGAAATTTCTTAGAGATAATTAAAACAAAGATTAAGAACAAAAATTAAATAATTTTGATTTATTTGTTGTTCTTTACTGGAACATAAGCTTGTTTTGACTTTGACTAATAAATTTTTTAAGAGCTAATACGAGTTCAGAATTTTTTTCCCTGATAATTTTAAGAAATCCCGTATTTTTTCTCCACTGTCACGCAATTTTCTTGCTTCTATGTCGTCTTTTAAATTATTTATGAGTACAGTTTATTATATTTATGTACTAAGAATTTAGATTATCTTTCATTTTAATTTAAAAGGAAAAAAACATCTTTTTTAATATCTGCCTCTGTTCTAGCAATCGTTGTTTAAAGTAAAATAAGGGGAATAATTCTTTTCTTTTTCTCCCCTGGAAATGTAAATTGAATTATGCTTAGAACAATAAAAATAAGCAAATTTCTTTCTTTTAAGGTATCCAACTAGCCTAATATTGTGAATTTTGCCAAAAATTGACAAATTTTTTTTATAATTTTATTTTATAGGCTGTCTTATTAGCTTTATAAAAATACCAAGTTTATTATTTTCCGTTCACTAGAACAAAAAATACAAGTGTTTTAGTAAATACAGATGCCATTAATTTAAGCAAGATGTCATACTTTAAAACGCGTTTGACTCGAAATGTGTTTTTTCGAAAATGCTCAAACGGGGCCAGCGATTGCTAAAAAAGTTTTGAAAATAATTAACTGAGAGATTTTTTGTGTGTATGTTCTGTAAAATAGTAGAAGTGTTTTAACCTCAGATTTATCACTCACTGTTTTATTACAAAATTTACAGTCCCTTATGTTACTATAATTACTGCTTTTTACAGTAATTTCATTTAATAACTACGATAAAATGCTCTAGGTTTTGTAAAAATTAAAATATCTCTTATCCTGAAGGTCATTTCAAAAATGAATAACATAGCAACACATCAGAATTGAAAAATTGTTCATAAACTTTTGGTACAGAATGGGCCGCGTTTATGTTATTGTTAATCAATTTTTGCCCATTTTAGTAATAATAATTTCTTTTTCTCTTCTTAATTTTAGCATATTTTTCTTAAAATGTACTAAACAAATCTAAAAACAACAAAAAATCCCCATCTCTCCATTTTTTTAAAAAAAGTTGTCGCAAGTAGTCGGATACCTTAAGAAAAAGGAACTAAGATATCTTAGCAATTGATAGTGTTAGTTTATTAGAGAGGAAAACAATTTAAGCAACTCTTATAAGAATATATCTTTAAATAATATAATAATTTAATTAACGAACAGAAGATTGTTATCCCATGCTTTCAAAAAGGACATTTCGTGATTTTTTTATAAAATAATTTGTTTTTACTTAAGGTATCTGCCTACATTCGGAGACAAGTTTTCTAAAATGCCATGCTATTATAATGAATGAAGGAAAAACACAAATCAGAAAATTATATGACAATTTAAGTTTATTAAAATGAGGTATTTTGGGTAAAACTTGATGAAAATTATACCGAATTTCAAAACACTCTGCAGGGAATTCAGAGCTATGTATTTAAATTATTTCCTTACACAACATACTTAACACAGTAATAAAAACAATGGACTATAAAATCTAAAATGCATTTAAATTTACCAAAAATTTATAGCTTATTGCACATTTTCTTATAGAAAATTTTATAAAATGCATGGTGTTCGTAAGAATATATAAACTGTTAAAAAAAACTATTGATATTAGAGCTAAATCATTAGTTCATTGGTTTTATTGTACTTTAAATAGCATGTATACAAAATATGAAAGAAATACATTCATAAGTGTTTTAGGTATTAGGTTTTAAGTACTTTGGAAAAAAAATGTAATCTACAAATTTTGATTCTTATTTTACTTAATTAATGCTTAATATCAGATGTTTAAAATTCACCACTTTTATAGTGTAGACTTTTCTCTTTCTTTATCTTATTAAATTTTTTCTTTCTGGCTGCTCGAGTTTTTTTCCTACACAAAATGGCAAGGATAAAACAATTTTTGAATTTCAGTCAAACATTGATTCAGAAATGTAAGCAGATACCTTAAATCCGGAAAAACTTGATATAGAGAAGAATAATCAATATTTGTATTGCATAATCAATTATTTTTATTATTGTTAACAGAGTTGTAGTTTTTAATAAACAGTGTTAAGTTTTTAGAAAGAGAACAATAAAGTCCTGTTTTTAGTTTACTGTTTTATAGTTATAATTCTTCAATATGACGCCTTTAATGTGCTTGCAGATTATTTCTTTCAAAAACTCAGAAGTTTTAATAAATTGCTTAATTTAATTTGATAAGTGTAAGTTTTCTTAATAAACATTGAGGATCGAAAATAATATATACAACGGGTTGTATACATTATTTGTTGTTGAAAATGCTTGAATTAGGTAATTATTTTAATATCTTTCTTTATTTTATTTTTGCCGTAAACTTATTGTGACGGATATTATTTTTCAATCCAAAATGATTTATTTCAAACAAAATTTAGTTTTTGGTACATCATTTACGTTAGAATTGTTTGTATTTTGGAAATATGTTTTAGAAAACAATTGTTATATTTTGTTGCAAAAGATCTTGATTTTTAAAAAATGTTAATTAAACAGCTCAATGTTATCCCGGGAGATATAATTTCACGCAAAATAGTATAAGATTTTTTATATGATTGTGAGGCGAATTCTTGTTTTAATAGAACAGAAAATAAGCATTTTATAAGCAAGCTAGTTTGAGCATTAATGAGTTATAGATAATTGTCAGAAAGAATAGAGAAAAAGTAACTATATTTTACAGCTAAATAAAATATGTTTATTTTAAAAAATAGATCTCTCTCTTTTTTTTCTACACATCTAATGAATCTATTGCAAACAAAATGCTAACTTAAAATTTTTTTTCCTAAGTAGCTTTATTATAAGTTTCATTATCTCTTAAAATAATTGAACTTTGTCTGTTTAGTATACTCTAAGTTAAAAATTGAAATTTTTTTTTAAAGAAATATTTTTATGTAAAAAAAAATCACCCAAAAGTAGTTTTGTTCCGTATAAAATAAGCGTTATTTTCACAAAAAAAAAAAAAAGAATTAAACGTTTTGCAATGTTTCTAAAAAACAAGTATGCGAATTTATGCACAATCTAAAACTGACTTTCTGGGATTATAAAAAAATTGAAAGGGAAGAGGAGAACGGACTCAAGTAAACATTTCAATGTCGTTAAATATTTTCTATATGGTCCATAAATAATTTTACAATTGAAGATTTAAATCTAAGTTCAAGAAAAATGTTGTTTTCATCTCCTATTACTTAACCGTGGAATCCAATGCAAAATGTATACAATATCTAACTAAATAAACTAGAGTGAAGATTTTTAACAGACATGAAAATAATATCATTCGTATTTAATCTTTTAAGAAGTTTTACATAAGTCAGTAAAAATGATTTAAAATTAATTACTAGGAAAAAATGTTTTGTCTCATTGAATATTTTCAGCACTTTTTTGTTCTTAAAATTGAAACATTTTGATATAACTGTTCTTTTAAAGAAAATTATTACTCTTAATTAGATTTATTATTTTAAACGGCCTTTTTTTCTCTTTTTATAAAAAATGGATCGTTGTTCGTAACAAAATTGTTTAATAAAATAGTTTAATGTTGAGGAAAATCTTAAGTTGATTATGCTAATGTAACGATGAACATTCAAATCCTATTAATCCTTTCAATTTATTATATTAAAGTTTAAATATTTTCCTCATTAACACATTTTATTGTTAATGCAAATAAATATTTTATGATATTCACGCCACTTTATCTACAAGTACAGCATTTTTGCAAAGTATAGGATTTGATCATTTGGTGATTTAAGATTAATACACTTAGATCTCTTTCAAACATTGCCAGTAATCCACATTCTCAAACATTGCTACAGATTTGAGATAAGGCTTAAAAACAATTACACCTTCAACAACCCTCTAGTGATAAACAGCACAAATTGATTTTTTCCCCTTTTCAAGACGATAATTCGAAAGAGTCAAGTTCGTCAACCTTACCCTTTTCTCTTAAAGAGAATAGGAAAAAAATACAACTTAAAGGAGTGTTCTCCGCATTAGTATCAATAACCTTCTCCCATCATACCCTTAGGGTACCATCCTAAATTGGGAAGAATAGCAGCCAATTCTGATTTGAAATGACTTTTTTTTGTAACGCATGAGAAAATATTATCTACTCTTTCCATTTGAGTTGATGCTGCATGTAGAGTAATGAAAGAATCACTTTGCTATCTAAATTACTGCTTGAACACATGTTGTCGGTATATTCAACTAAGCCTGGAGGTTTCAATCACAAATTATATAGGATAAATTCTGCTGATATAAAAAAAAGTTTTGAAATACGTCAAAAGTAACTTTCTAGCCGCAAGATTTTATTTCAAACTCGTGGCTGTCTTGTGAATCGAAATCTTAATGTTTTTTTTTAATAATTAATTTGAAGCTTTCTTTTTAAAAAAAATGTAGAATAAGAAAAGAAAACCTGGGGACAAATATACGTTATAAAACGAAATAAAAAAATTCTTTTTTTTAAAATTTTATAAGTCAAATATAATTAAAAAGGTCTTGTATAATTTTCATTCAATAGGCTAAATTCATGTGACGTCATAGTCCTATAGATAATGTTTATAATCACATGTTTCTAGTCAATCAGTTCAGAAATTCTGTGACGTCATAGTTCCATGATAACTGTAGTCACGTGCTTCTAGTCAATCAGTTCAGAAATTCTGTGACGTCATAGTCCCATGATAACTAGTCACGTGTTTCTAGTCAATCAGTTCAGAAATTCTGTGACGTCATAGTCCCATGATTAATAATGCAGTCACGTGTTCCCAGCCAAACACTTCATGCACTTCACTCTGTTGCCAACTTTTACTTCTTTCAGAAACTTCCTTTTAAAGATATATAAACTTAAAAAAAAACATATTTGTCAACAGTAATTATTCACATCGGTGAACAGAATAAATACATTTAATATATAAATATATTGATAATGTAAGAATTTTACTTTAATTTTGAAAAACTTTTTGAAGAATTTTAGTATTTTAACATCTTAAACGTCTCAAATCTGAAACTTTCTTTAAAATTTTGTAAAATTTTAAAGAAAGTAGAATAAATAAAAGACTAATGGCAGCTTCGAATTTAACGAAGAACACGTGATTATATTTATCATATGACTATCATGAATTTAGCCCATTGATGCATAAATAAAAGATGTAGCATTTCGGTGCATTAAAATATCTTTTAACTTATTAATTTTATATTTTCTTATTAGTATACAGTGGGTAAAAAAAGTATTTGCACACCTACATTTTTGTTTGCAATTCATAAAAAGAAGCATTAAGAAATAAAAAAATTGGTATTGCCAAATCAGAATAAGTTTAATCATCCAAAACAAACAGAAAAATTACAACAATATAAATAACAATGCTTTTTTGCAACAAAATTAAAATTTCTCGTGTCAAAAAAGTATTTGCACACCTGCATGAATACAAAAGAAATAAAATATTTAAGCAAATTTCAAATAACTAATATTTAGTATGCATTCCTTTAGCATCTATTACTGCTTGTAATCTTGCTGGCATTGATTTAATTAAATTTTCTGTAACAATAGGGTCAGTATTCGACCACTCTTCAATAAGGGATTGTTTAAGGGCAGATTTGCTTGAAATCTTCCTTTTTCTTATTTTTAAATCCACAGAATTCCACAAATTTTCCAAAGGATTTAAGTCTGGTGATTGTGGTGGAGTGGCAAGTTTTCTGGGTACATGATAAAGCAACCACATGCGTGTTATACTGGCAGTGTGCTTGGGATCATTGTCTTGCTGAAAATAGTACGAATTACTGATACCCAATTTTATTGCACTTTGTGGCAAGTTATCTCGCAACACATCAATATAGGTTCGAGTTGTCATATTCCCATCAATGAAACACAAATTACTAACTCCTTTGCTAGCCGTGCACCCCCAAATCATAACAGAACCTCCTCCATGTTTCACTGTAGGTAACACATTTCGGGTATGAAAAGCAGTACAAGGTTTTCTCCAAACTAATTTCCCGACATCTGATTTAAAGATATTGAACTTACTCTCGTCGGAGAATATGACATTTTTCCAGAAATCAATTGGCTTATTGATATATTCCTTAGTGAATTCAAGTCTCTTCAGTCTATTTCGTTCAGACATGAGAGGTTTTTTCCTTAGAGATCTCCCATAAATTTGTGCATCATGCAGGACATTTCGAACACTTTGGGCACAGATTTGAGCTCCAAGATGTTGAAGCGACATCATTGGCTAATGTAACTGCACTAACAACTGGATTTTTCGATGCTTCTCTTATGATTTTTCGCTTAATTCGCAGTGAAAGTTTTTTTGGGCATCCAGAGCGCAAGTTATTTGATGTAGATCCTCTTTCTTTATGACGTTTTATAACATACCGAACAGTAGAGAAGCAAACATTTACTTTATTACCTATTTCTCGATAACTTAGGTCATTTTCACGTAGAGAAACAATTTTTTCTCGCAACGAAATCGGCAATTCAGATTTCTTAGGTGTCATAACAATTTGAAATCGACAATCAACTGATAAAGTTTCGACAATACCTTCTTTTATAGTCGTCTTACGTATGTTATTTACTGCGGGAGGACTGTCATATATATAATTAGTAAAAAAAAATGCAAATTTGATAAGTTGGGTTGAGTGTGCAAATACTTTTTTGACATAAGATATTTTAATATTGTTGCAAAAAATGTTTTTTATTAATATTATTGTATTTTTTGTAATTAATTTAAATGAATAAACTTATTTTATTTTTAAAATGTCAATTTTTTTTATTTTTAATGCATTTCTTATAAATTGTGAACAAAAATGTATGTGTGCAAATACTTTTTGTACCCACTGTATATCGTTAAGCAATAAAATTATAATAGATTCATTCGAACATATCGTTTGCTATTACTATATATTTGATTACTGAATCCGCAACTGATTTGTAAAATATAGAATTCTTGAAAAATAATAAATACACTTTTCGAACTTTATATCTTGGAATTTATAACATGATTTTCTAGTCCACATCTTGTTTCAGTACTGCTTTTATAGTAAAAGATGTGTCAGATAAAGCTGATGTTTCTACTTTTGTGTTGCAAAAAAAGTTTATAGAACATTTTAAAAAAATGGCGTTTTTCATTTATTTTATATGAGACTTCCTAAGGGTGAAAAGTTTTAATTTTCATTCATTTTATTTCAATAGAAGCCAACATTTTCAAAAGAAATTAAAATATGGTTTGCATGTTTTGTAAAAAAAACTATAATTATTTCTTAAAAATCATGAAATATGTCTTATAAACTGATTCTTTTATTCAAAAAAGCTTCCTTTTTTCCCTATTTAAGTAGTAATTTTTAGACTTCGAATTAATTTTCATCGTTTTACGAACATTTTGCCTTGAAAGTCTGGCATTACATTTTTGAATTTCATTTACAATTTACTTCATTTTTAAAAAAAAATAAAATCAATATAATCTTTTTTTTTATAATTTTTAAAATAAATCTTTTAATGAAACTTAATGATAATCCTTTTGATGATGTGATTTATATTCTTAAATGATTGGGGAAACTATTTCTTATCAGGAACATAAAATTCTATATATTCTGCAAACAGAATCCATATGGTAAGTGAATCTAATGCTTAAATTTTTTTTGAATAGTCAAAATGTATTGGTTTTGTGCAATATTCCTTGAAATTTAAGGAAAAAGAAATTAATGTCAGGGCAATATTATATTCGAAAAACTATACAATAGTAACGCAAAATCAAAGTATTAATGATTAATACTTTAATAATAACTTTTAATGCTATCTCTAAAGTATAACTATTATTGTTTCTTTGCAACATAATGCCGTGTATCATATCGAATGCGTTACATTTTCTCCGTATTAACCTTGCAAAAAACTCAAAGCGTAAGCTATATTCAGACTTTTAGCTAGTAATGTTATTTATGTAGTCTCAGGTCAGATCTTGAGAAAAATGATGGTTTTGAGTATTCGTACAAAATGATTATAAAAATTTAAAAGAACATTTTTCTTGGATAATATATAAAAATTATTTTAACAGATGAGAATTTAAACGAATGGATTAAAGAATAGAATTTTGAAAAAGAAGTTTAGTGATATAATTAGCATAAAATTCAATACTTAATCTTTAAGTGAGTTAATAAACAGAGAGAGATTGAGAGCGTTTGATGTAAATATTTTTGAAATAAAATTTAAACTTCTTCAAAAGTTTATAAAAATATTCTGAATTTCTACGATACACAAACTGATGATTAAATCAATAAAATTATTATTTCGTATGAATGTTTATAGAACTGTATTCTATTTTGACTTTATAACACATTTTGACAAAAAATTAAGCTCTCCAATAAGGAAAAAATAGATAAATTACCACATTTCAAAATTTTTCTTCTGTTCTAGATTTTTAATCAAGGTCCAAAAATAAATAATTTTATCCTATACATTCTTTTTACATGAACTTCTAAAAAACCATTAATATAAATAGTGTTCAAATATTCACCTCAAGAATATAACTCGAAATCTCTCAATTCTTTGTTAAATATATCATACAATTATTGATTTGTTTTTTTTGCCAATAAACATAATGAAGGAAAGAAATTAATAAATATGAATCATTGTTTTAAGACAAATCAGGAAAAAGAATAATATAAGACAAAAACTGTTGCCAATACTAAAATTTAAAAATAATAAATCTAAACATACTATCGCAATTCTACTTAAAATTGTTCTACTATTTCAAAAGCGTTTTGAAAATGGGTGATAAGTTTTGCTGTATAAAAATAATAAAATGAGAATTATTTTATTTTAATTAAATGAAACTTTCAGAGAATATTTTGGAATTGATAAATATAATTTGACCGTGTACTGGTGACCTTTGCCGCATTTATGTAAGTATTAAATGAGCTTCTGAAATATTGAAATTAGGGTAAGAAAAATAAATTTTTTAATTAGGTATTTTCTGTGAAATTTTAAATAAACTGTAATTACAGTAACTATATTATAAAATTTATGTATGAATTGATCAAATGAATGTGATAGAAAAGTTTAGTTTTGCTTGAGAGATTTGATCAACTCTATAATAAGGTCACCGAGAGTTAATTAATATTTGTTTTCGTTGTTGTCTGTTTAAACGGAATAACAAAAATATAATTGTTCTTCGAATATCATTGATTTGCAAAAGAAGATTTTTTTTTCTTTTGAAATGTATTTAAGAACTGTTAAAAAATTCTATAATCGCCAAACGACTTTAAAGCGATATTTTTATTTATTTTTCTTAACTGAAGAAATTACTTAACGAGCAATGTTTCGCTTTTTAAGTGATAAAAGCCTTTGACGAATTATATGCATCTGTCTGCTTAATGTTATATCTTTATTTTATTTTTAAAAATAAGAAATATCCAGTCAATTAAAAGGATTTTCATGGCTTCATCTTGGGAGGTTGCTTAATGTTTATTTTTATTTAACATAGATATTTCGTTTGTACACCGAATGAAATCAGATCAACACACACATTACATTTGTTATCTTACTGAATTTTCCTTAAATATTTGGAAATTTATTTGTGAAATTATTTATTAATGCAAGACATTTTTAGAACAATTCGAACAATAATGAAAAAAAAAGTGGTGTTGATCTGAACTTTTAACAGAAAGTTTTCGATTAACTGTTCAGAATTAAATATGGTGGTAAATTTGCCAAAATTATCAACAATGGTAAAAATTGTTGGTAATTGTCAACAATGATAAATTGTTGTTGCCAAAATTTTCAACAATTATTTCGTAAAGAATCAACGTCAATATTTAATTCATCCTTAATCTGTTCTGGTTTTAAAACTACAAAAAATATTGTGTAAAAATTATTCTAACTAAGCAGTTTAAAGCAATGTCAATTTGTAAGGGAAAAATTATGTTTTATTAAGATACATTTCTTTTTTATTTATTCTTATTAGTGTAATGTAGTTTTTTCAATAAATTTCATTTGTTGTTGAGAAAATTAAAACATTTAAAAATGGGGTAAATTCATGAAGGCCACACGACAAATGCAATCTCGTGTTTTCCATTGAATTCGAAGCTGACCTTAGACTTATATGTCTTCTTGTATTAGTAAAATCCAGATACAGTCACAAATTTAAAAACTGGGTTAATATGCCCAAGTATTTAGATTTTTCAAAACAAAAAAAAAGCAAAAAATATGTATTATGTGAGATTTAAAAAAAAACAATTGCACCTTTTGTTTATCTATGTACGTTATTACTGGTAATTAATATGTGGTTTTTAAAAGAAAGTTTTTCTATAAAAATCAAATGATGGCAACGGTGAGACGATACAACTAATTGGTTAGAAACAGACGATTGCATGTCACATGAATTTATAAACTACTTGGCTGGAAACGTGACTGCATTTATCATGAGACTGTGACGTCATAGAAATTTAGTTCATTCGAAAGCCTTATATTCACTTGAACGTGAATCAAAAGAACGTTAGCTGTCCATGTTGCATTCTTATTCGAATTCAGTATCCCTTTTTATAAATTTTTCCAGCTTTCATAAAATATATTTGTATCCTTCTAACTCTGAAAAAAATAATACGTACATATATTACTTATATATTATTACTTTTTTCTTATAATGCTAAATGGAAGTGTACTTGCATATTATACCATGGACCAATTTCGCCAAATTGAAAGACGTCGCCTAAAATATCACCATCGTTACTATTATTATATTCGAACATGTACGGAAACGATTTTCCTCTATTGGCTGCATTTCGCCCCATTAATGTGACGTCTTTTGATTTAATTAAGCTGCTTGATGGTATAATATAAAAGTACCAAAGAAATGTATTTGTTGTGTGAAATTTCTGGATAACATTCCTAGTAAATATATAAATAAAAAAAAAAGCGCGAAAAAATTATTTTTTTGATAAAGTAAGCAATTATTTTCATTTATTTGTTCAACTTTACTGTTTAAATATTGATATCTGTAGAGATAAATACTTACGAATCTATTTTCAAGATTTTGATGCTAGCAAGATTCTCTTGTAAACAAAAACAATTTTATTTTCAGATAGAAATAACGTTAATCAACAGTTAAAATTTCAGAATTTATAATTAAAATTATTTTTTATAACACAAATGCATCTTTACACACAGTTTCCAAGAATATATAAGAAATTATGGGTCGATAAAGCTGGTAGAATAAAATCTCCACAGCCCTTTTTGTGCAATTTTTTTATTCACTTTTTTTAAGAAAGAAAAAGTGATTTGGTAGAACAATGAATTGGTATAAAAGTATGTACAAAAATATAAAAAACTGTGTGTGAAAGAACCCTCCCTCACATTAAATAGGTTTTTGGGAAAAAACTTATGTCACGGTCAAAAAGTGTTTTAGTTGGATAAACATTTTAAAGAGGATAAAATGAGAGTTAAAAGTTAAATTTATGCTAATTAATTCTCATGATTTCCTGGGTTTTGGATTTGTAGCATTGATTACAAGAGCTAATAATGAGTTTTATGTTAATGGTTTCAATTATAAGCTTTATGGTAAAATTTTAAGACGTTTATGAGAAGTTTATAGAAATCTATCTGAAAAATGAGAGCAAAAAAATCGGTGATTTTTTTGTAGGTTAATAAACGGCCTCAAACTATTTTTATTGTGTGACATTTCTTGGATCCTTATGAATTGGCAGCTATTATTTATAATATTCAGTAGTTTCGCAGATATTTTTTAGATTTGAAAAAACTTTAAACGAACAATGGGTTCAATTCATGTGACGTGATAGTCACATGATAATGATAACCACGTGTTTTTAGCCAATCAATTCAAAAACTCATGTGACGTCATAGTCACACAATAAAAGCAATCACTTGTTTCCAGCTAATCAGTTCATTGACTTCGTTGTCGCAAACTTTTGATATCTTCAGAAACTTTCTCTTAAAAAATACATATTTGTTAGCAACAATAATGCACATAGACAGACAAAATCCATTTTATTTAAAAGTGCATGCATAAAATAAAATTTCTTTTTTTAAAAAAAATATTTTGAAGAAATTTATTTTTTACAACATTTGAACATTTTTACCTAACTGTAAAATTTTAATTTTCCCCAAGTTTTACAAGTAGAACAATAGGTACAATTAGTTTGATGTCTGTTTTGAATTCAATGTAGAACACGTGTTTGTCTTTATCGTGTGACCGCCATGAATCGCGCGAGCCCATTACTTTAAACAAGAATGATTGAAAAATCGCGTGCGTTATATTAGAAAAAAAAATTATAACGCGTCAGCAATGTGGAAGGATTATATTTTAAAGTAAAAAGTTTTTAATATTATAAAAAAAACTTATTTTCATTGAAATAAAAATCCAGTTCCTACTTTTCTCTACCACATTTTGTTGTTTAGTTCACAAAATAGTGAAAATTAGCTGTATACATTCTGTCTCAAGAAATAAGTAACAAACAGTTAGATCAGTACAATCGAAGAAAAGAAAGATTGCAACAATAACATTTGCATATGTACCATGCAGTGAAATATGAAAGCAGTTCCACAATAAAAATTTGCCTGATCTCACATAGGGCTGTGAAATGCGATTGGTATAACAAGTTCATTTCAGCAGTTGCTATTTCCTGCGTTGCGTTTATTGTTTGGAATAATTTCTTCATTTCTTTATTCTAAGTTTATGACGGTATGAGTGACAACATGGCTAGTATGCAACCGGACAGATCCATTCTGGGGAACGACCGTTGGAGATTGCCCGACTCTAAAATGTCAACCGTTCGATCATCAGCTTCTAGTGGAATCGTTATCCAAATACAGTAAAACAAAAACCTGGTAGTAAACTTGGTAGCTACAACCACCCGTGAGGACTATAATCTGTGTCTGTAAGCATGACTTTATTGAAAGAGTTCCAGCTTGTCAACTTTGTTCCAGCGTTACGACGTCATCAGGAATAGTGATATCTTGGCAAACTGTTTGTAAAAGGCGTGTATTCAAGACGATCATCAAATTGGTTGCCATTGACGTCTTCTCACTGTAGAGCTCGGTTACAGTGGGCTCTGGATCACATTCAATGGACACCACAGCAATGGGTCAATGTTTTGTTCCCCGATGAGTTCCTATTCTGCATAAACAACGATCCCAACTGATACGGAGGCGGAGAATCCCAGTAACTGGACCTCAAGCTCACAATATTACTAAAAGACACAGCTACAATCGTGCTGGTGTCATGGTTTGGGCTAGGATTTCAGTCGGTAGTCGAACTGATCTCCACGCCTTTCGTCCCGGTTAAGTAATAGCAGTTATTTATCGGAATGTAATCCTCGACCTATATATTCGTCCATATCAGGCAATCATGGGTCCTGATGCCCTGTTTATGGACGATAACGCAAGAGTGCATAGAGTTTGTGTTGTTAACCAATACGTGGAACATGAAACACTGCTTCGAATGGAATGACCATCACGTTCGCCCAGCTTGAGCGGAATGTAACATGTCTCGCACTAGTCTACTGAACATGTCTCGAACTAGTCTACCGAACAGGTCTCGAACTAGTCTACCGAACATGTCTAGAACTAGTCTACCGAACATGTCTAGAACTAGTCTCCCGAACATGTCTAGAACCTGTTCGGGAGACTTTTTTGTACTCTGTACAATCTTTCCCGAAACCTTAATGACTTGACAACATGTCTTGTTCGAGGATTGGTGCAGATCCCACAAAGTGTGACTGACAGCCTGCTTACAGGTATGAATTGTCATTGTCGAGCTGGCATCTCCAGCTGATAAAAGTTTGTAACAAACATTTTCACACAGGTTAGGGGAATTATTAATTATGCTGCTTATTTGAAAACTAATTATGGTTTTCCCCTGTTGTTTTGGGTGGCATTGCCTCTTCTGCTTAACAGAAAATAAAAATAAAATTATTTATAAATTTCCAATTATTAGACTAAGTAACCTTCACGAAAATGAGATTTGTCTTGTGAAAGAAAATAGGAAAAAAATAAAAGAACTAGTTTAGATCATTTCAACAAGCCGAATTTCTACATAAAACACACATGCATTTTATTGATACAATGATGAATTCTTTCTTTTAAATAATGTATATTCAAGGATACACAACAAATCGCTTAAGATTCCAATAAAATGGATTTCACACGAAAAACTAGAACTTGTGAACAACAAAAAATGCATTCTCTGGGCCAGGTAAATTAGAATATCTCGGGTTCATTCAGGCAAATCTCCGAAAGTGTCACACGCAATAACTTAAGAACGAAACTGAAACTTGTTACTTTCATTTCTTCAGTTCCGTTTCTACACACTTGTAAATGTTGTTGGACGTCCATTTAAGACGGCCGATGATAGACATTTTGCTTCAATTCCTATGTAGCGTTACGGTCACGGTTAGGTGCGGTCATGGGCGAGAAACATTAAATAGGTGTTGAGAGTGGAATTCGTTTCGAGGAAGTGTCCTAGAAGAGTTGTGGGAGACCTTTGTGTCGAAACATTTTAAATTGAGAGAATTAGAAAAAAGTTTAAGGAAAAAAACACTTAAAAATTGATGAACAAAGATTGCTTTATGTATGTCGTAATAATAGTTTCGATTTGATGATTTTATGTTTTTTTCAGTTAAAAAACTATTTGGGTTGTGGGGAAATTTTTAACCAAGAGCTTTTTTTTATATATATATAAATGGAATTTTATGGCACAATGACATAACAAAAGTGCATTTAAAGAGTTCTATTATATCAAGTTAGTTCGATAGTTCTTGTAAAAGATATAGTTAGGCTTAACTTAACATTTCGAATAAAACGTCCCATTCGTGTTTTTGTTCATTCGTTTCGATATTTTCAGGTTCAATATCACATGAATTCTTCTAGCATTTGAAAATAATTTTTTAAAATATTTTTTGTTTGTACAGTACTTTGTTATATGCCCCAGATTCGAAGATATTTATTCTGTTAATGATACTGTGTGGATAGGATTTTTTTATACACACACATACAATATTTTTATATATAAAGTTTAACACAA
Organism: Trichonephila clavata; assembly: GCA_019973975.1. Classification (NCBI taxonomy): domain Eukaryota; kingdom Metazoa; phylum Arthropoda; class Arachnida; order Araneae; family Nephilidae; genus Trichonephila; species Trichonephila clavata. Next base: position 23,780 of record BMAO01022206.1, on the reverse strand, counting down.
AGAGGGTTCTGTATCTAAGCACGTTTCTTAATGTTTCATTAAGTGATGATATCAGAATTGAGAGAAAGTTAATAAATGAATATTACGCATAAGTGTATTTAGTGATAAACTGTTACATAGGTAGAAATTATGATTTATTTTATGAAAAAAGAATTATCTTGTGCATTTTGTCATTGATATAAATTAAAATGAATAAAGAGCGAAAAAAAAAAGCGTTACTATTTACAAAATATTTTTATGAATTGAATGCGAAGATTTATTTCATTAATTTATATTCAAAAGATATCACTGTTTTGAATAGTACAGATCTAAATCATAAGCCTTACAAACTGAAATTATTTTGAAAGAATATTTTTTATCAGCAAATTTAACTTAATTAAGCTATTACAACATTTGCCGCTGATTTATAAGAGAATTAGTAGTGAGAATTTATCTCAACTGGCTGATTTCCAGTTCACAATTATGTAATTTTAAAATATAATGCGTTTTAGTATATACAAATGTAAACTTTTACTTAAGTATTAGATGATAGAAAATAATATAGAAAGTTATTTCAACTATGGAATTGTGTTTATTTTTTATTTTCATTCGTAAAATGTGAAAGGCTTTATTGTTGTTAAATTAATTATATTCCTAAGATTTAATCATTAAATAAAAATGAGACAAAGAAATATTTAAAAGATATCCGGTTCGTCCACACAGAGTTTATGATTCACACTTATTCTTTTCTAAATTTCCCACGTAAGCCTAAGTCCAGTAAAAAACAATCTGAAAATATTATTATCTGATTCTTTTTTTAATTTTAATGATTAATGATTTATATATTATTTGTTTACTTTATTTTTGATGATAATGTTATTAATTCTATATTCTATTCTGTTATTATTCTAAAAAACATTTAATCGTATTTCTTAAAAACTTGATTAAATATTATTTATTTATATGATTTCAATTCATATTTTATAAAATAACAAATTATGAGTAAATCTCCCTCTTGTGCAGTTTTTAAAGGGATTATTTGCTTGACTTTTAAAAAAAATATTAAGTTTTCTTCATTATTTGAAAGGTCTTGATGAAATGACCTAATAATCTGAAATATTTTCAACTGAGTTTGATATTTTTTTTTCTGGTTGCTTGTGATGGATGTGTGTTTTTTAAAGAAGAAAATAAATAAATTTATAATCTGTCATCAAAATAAGTTATTGCATTACATTTGCAGTTAATTATTTTCTAGAGATTACAGTGAAAAGAATTTCGTGTTAAAAAATATTGCAAAAAAACTCCATATACTTAACAAAGTTAAATTTATTAGAGTACGTTTTATTAACATAGGTATGTATAAGTGCATGTATTTAATAAAAATCCATGAAACAAAAACATTCACGAGAACTTATTGAAAGTTAATACAATATGTTCAAGCTTTTTTGAAAAACAAAACATTTATTGAGTTTTTGGAAAATAATCTGGTATACTTCTTTGCATTGTCTTTTTTAGCCTCAAACTGTTAATAAATTATTCGATGTCGTCCATTTTATTTTTCATTTCACCATTGGAATGTGCGTCTTTTTTTCATGATATTGCTCAATTCGGATGGCGTGGGAACAGGAGTTACATTATTCATTTCATTTTCGCCGTTGAAATCTGTATCAATGATATTTTTTGAGCTTTGAACAAACTCTAAAACGTCTTTGTCTTCCATAATTGGGGCTGTACACACATTATCATCATCTATTGCAACGAATTCTTCCAATAATACCGTAGGACAGTTCAATAATACAGAAAAATGATATGAAATCACCTCTCTTTCATTTTACACCCCTATTAAGTTTCTAGTGTTTTCCATATGTTGTTTATTCCCAAAATGGAAATCTTTTTGTGTTAAGCGATTTTCGTTTTGTGTTAAGAGAAAAAAATTGCACGAAAATACACAAGTTGGACGAGACTGTTGCATTATTTCGTGTTAACCGTTATTTCGTCTTAAGCATTTTCGCGTTAAACAAATTTTACGGTTTACTTTATATTTGGATTTGCTGATTCCTCCAAAATATATGTCCATTCTATTATTCCAATGATCACATAGTTATCATTGTACATTTATAAGTATTAGAGCTCTAAAACAAATGTCAGGGGAACATTTTTGAAACAAACATTACAAACAACTTTGGTGCCAAATTGGGAAATTTGACGTCTTTCTTTCTCAATACTTTTGGCTCTATGACTGCTATATTTTTCACTAGTTTTATGTAGGTAAAATTTGTTAATTTTGTTAATGTATCCATTTTTTTTTGTAAATAAGCTTTTTTTTATCTTTAATTTTTAATTACTGCGCCGAGGAAAAGCGTGAAATCTAAGCAATCCCAAAAAAGCTCCGAAACAAAAGAATGATAAGTGATAGGGCTTTATTAGAAAAAGTAATCCTATTTTGCATTGATTTTTTTTTCTTAATACATTTAAAATTTTCTTATACAGAAGTTAAATTATCGCAGAACACCTAGTAATGTCTTCTATAAAAATGCATGCTAAAATATATAAAGAATGTTGTAACCTTTTTAAAAGGGAAATCTGATTTACCATATGAAAAAAAAAAGGAACAGAAAATTTATGAGATATTATGTAATGTGCAGTTATAATTCTGTATACTGATTGTTCATATCTACACAATTAAGTGATGCGTTTTTTTGTATGATAGACACATATGTAAGTTACCAAGAATTTTAATTCTAACTTTTAAAAAAAACTACTTTTCAAAAAGTAACTAACGATTTGAATTCAAAACTGAATTCAGATTTAAATTCTAATTTAATCTTACAGAAAAACTATTCAGTTCAGTAGTTAGAACTCGACCATTAAAAATTTATTTTATATCTTCACAGGTGCTATCATGGATCCAAATTTCTCACGCCGAGGAGGCAGTCAAGAAAGAAGGCTTGGATCCTGGAACAGTCCAGATGCTCAGCAACATTCTAGAATCTCTTGATGCATTTAGAAACGATCGTTTGCGAGACTTGGAAAAAATCAGATTGACTACACCTTCCGGTAATGGAACGACAGTCGCTCGCGTGGGTGAAATTTCAGAGTCACCCTCTAATAGTTCTGTATCAGAACACATCAGGGCCTTGAAAGAAGGCATCATGGGCCATAATCCCGTCAAGAAAACTTTTGGATACAAAGTTACAGTTTACACGTCACCCATTGGAGAAAATGGTAAAGGTACGTGGATCTTTTTATTAAATAGAGTTTACCATATATGTCATAGATATATATTTGTAACTAGTAGAACAATGAATTTGTTTGCTAGTAATTTGTCGCACATTGTCATTTTAAAACAATTTAATTATCGAACATATGTTCTGGCATTGATGTTCCTTGATTAACCAGTTAGAGTTGAAAGTACTATTAACCCTTAAGTGCATATTGTTGTCAATTGTCTACATTCCATTTTCACAATTTGAGTGTGTGCGTATCAGAACTCAAGTTGACTATTACGGACAATAAATCATGAGAGAAAGAAAAAACTTTTTATTACTTTTGACGGGTAAATTATATATTTTTATCATATTTGAATGTGGTGGGGGATAAAGTTCAGTATGTTACTTGGAAAGATATTTCCTATTTTTGAGTTTCTTACAAAGGAGACAATATTTAATTGAAAAAAAATTCTTTATACATCTGTTGTCAGGTATGCTATCAGTGTCCGATCTTGCATTTGTAAATTTCTTCCAATATATGCCAGAATTCTGGGACATACTATGTGTTGCCAAAAGTTTACATACAACTTTTTTAAAAATAAATATTCGATATTCTTACCTGAACTTTATTTATTTATTTTTCTCGTACTTTATGACTGCATTTTTATAAAGAAATATTTTTAAAAAAAATTCTAAATAAAAAATCACGCGTTTAAGGGTTAAAAATTGAAAGTATTGAAGTACTTCTAATATTTGAGTACAAATTTCACAGTAACAGTAGCTTTTTTATAAAAGAAATTAGACATAGTTGTATTGGCTTGCGATTTTTCTCGAATTCCTTTTATTTTTTAAAATCTTGTGAAATTCTTATTTAAATTACTTAGGGTATCCGACTATTTGCGACAACTTTTTTAAGAAAAAATGGAGATATGGGGATTTTTTTGTTGTTTTTAGATTTGTTTAGTACATTTTAAGAAAAATATGCTAAAATTAAGAAGAGAAAAAGAAGTTATTGTTACTAAAATGGGGAAAAAATGGGTAAAAATTGACGAAAAATAACATAAACGCGGCCCATTCTGTACCAAATGTTTATAAACAAATTTTCAATTTTTAGATTCTGATGTGTTGCTACGTTATTCATTTTTGAAATGATCTTCAAGATAAGAGATATTTAATTTTTACAAAAACTAGAGCATTTTATCTTAGTTATTATATGAAAGTGCTTAAAAAACAGTCCTTATATTCACATTAGGGACTGTAAATTTTGTAATAAAACGGTGATTGATAAATCTGAAGGTTAAAACATTTTAACTATTATACAGAACATACAAAAAAACTTCAGTTCAGTATTTTCAAAAGTTTTTTAGCAATCGCTGTCCCCGTTTGAGCATTTTCAAAAAAACATATTTGGAGTAAAAACGCTTTTTAATGTGTGACATATATATCTTACTTAAAGTAATGACATCTGCTTTTACTAAAACACTTGTAGCTTTTGTTCCAGTGAATGGAAAATAATAATCTTGGTATTTTTATAAAGCTAATAAGATGATCTATAAAATAAAATCATAAAAAAATTGTCTATTTTTGGCAAAATTCACAATTTTAGGGTAGTCGGATACCTTAAGACGCAACTATATATATAAAAAAATAATGAAATCAAAATTATTCTAGAAACTAATTTATTCCTTCTATTTTCCGGTTAAAATATACCAGGCATGTCCTTATTTTGTTCATTGTTTTTATTTTTCACAGAAAATCGATTATGAAAAAGTAGGGCCCCACCAGGGACCCTTTTAAGCCATTAACGTTGTCAAATACTCATATAAACGGTAACCTGTGACAAATAAATGTGTGCTTGACTCACAATCTCACTAACCTTGACAGAAACCGACTCTCAGGCCTCTCGACTAAATAAGCATTGATGATGTATCGTAGTAGGCCTAGGCCTAAACATGGCCATGACATAATAATACAGTCTTGCCACTGATGCCAGTTGATCGACAGTTCGAAAAATTCCCAGGTTTTGCAGAATATGTCGAAGAATAACATTTGATGATTAAAATTATTCCTATTATAATCGTATTGAAGTTGATACCAGGCCTTCTCCTCGAGGTCGAGGTTCTGGACCAGGGGGTCCATGCCTGAAAATGTCCCTGATTTTTACCCTTTGTCTTTTCCAAGATGGTATTCTGTAGAGATAGTCCAAGACTCTTAGCTGAGTACCAGTGGTGAGAGGGAGAGTTTCGCCAAGTCAGATTCATTTTAGCTTTGTGGAGGGAATGAATTTTAGAATGGCTCAAGGCAGAGAAACAGGGGTTAGTGAGGTCACAATCCTTACCAGCCAGCTCATCAGCTGCCTCGTTCCCAGGCACACCCGCATGAGATCCAGGGTTCTTCATTTGACGTTTATGACGTTTGTATCTGTGGGAATCTGGACTGTAAAACAGTCCTCCATCCCATATAGTGAAAGTCTTAGATGTTGGAACAACTCTAGTTGGGTTTCTCATTCTGCGGAGAGGCATGATGGCTATTGGTTGTTGCGAGGAGATCCGGAGGCGTGGCTTATAGTGGCATCTTGACTTGATTTTTGTTCGTTTCCTTGGAGTTTTTAACATAGTTGAGAGCTGAGTCTTTGCTCTCTGATTGGTCGAGGATGGATGAGAATCAGGGTACTTCAGACAGCCTTGGCTCGATTTAGAAGCGGTCACCTGCGTGGTATGACCTTTGTGCAGAGGGTATAATCTTTAACTGTCCCTGCTCTCTTCCTGCTTCTCCTGCTCATCTTCTGGACAGCTGAGACATTTTCCTGGGACAGTTGTTTGAAGATCAAGACCTGATTTGTGACAACCTTATGCGGAAAGGTCAAATGGTGTAGACTTTCCTGTTCCAAGGGTATTTGAAACAACAACAAGATATGGTATTCTTATTCAAAATTTGGATCTAGATAAGAACTTTCAAATAAACTGAAGGACAGAAACAAATAATTAAACAAGAAAAAAATCTTTAATAAATCTATGAAACACTAAGAAAATTTAATTATTTTTCCAACTGATCGCATTATTGTAAGAGAAAAGGACTGATCAATAACCACCACGGATCTTGTCAAATGTAACCCTGATAAATCAATTTTGGAATTTTATCGACAGATTGGGTAATGGATTCTCTATCTGAAACTAATTTAATTTCACGCAACGGACACAAGTCAACAAGAGATCATCATCGACAAAATATGTAATTCCCTCTGTAATAAATTTCGAAATGCTTTCTCACGCGTGCTGAGCGTAATCGTCGAAGAAATTTACGTCAAAAGGTCCGCATAGTGTCCACAAACCCCATTCGTAGGAAACGAACATGGATCTGCTTCGTGGAGCGAGTCGAATCGCTGCCATTTAATTTCGTTCTTTCCGGTTGTGTGAGCAAAAAAGAAGTCTAGGGCAGCGTTTTTTCCCATCGACTTTGGAATCATGTTAACATTTCAAAAAAAATTGATGCTATCAAGGAAAATAATAATAATAACAAATGGCATCCGGAAATTGATCCGTGATATTAAAGTCAAACATTCGAAACTAACATTTTTTCTTTGGAAGACTTTGTTTATTGTAAATAAGTCAAACAAAATAGGAATAAAAAAAAAGAACGTGTTCTAAGATTGAATGCTTTTTTATATTATTTTTTTTCTTGCCTTTTCGACTATTTATCTGACACGGAAGTAGTGTTTTGTGACCTTTTTGTTTGATATTCCGTTAAGATACAATGTAACTAAATCGTTTGGCATTTGGAATTGAACTTTTTCTGAAACGTGTACATTGTTCCAAAATGTTAAAGAGAGTTGAAAAGGAAAAAAAATGTATAAAAATAAAGAGTTCAAGTTTTAAAGAGTAAAAGTGTTATTGTATTCGATGAAAAAAAGAAAATATAAACTATGTTTATAAAGAAATGATGTGGTTAGCAATAATTTAATACTGAAGAAATAATAGCTTTGACCAAACCTAGTGGCCGCGGTAACCAAGTGGTCTAGGCATCGGATCGTGGCTAGCATGCCATGAGTTCGATCCCAGTACCACTGAAGACCCGCCGTGTAGGGGAGCGATGCACGTTAAATCTGTCCAGAGTTCAAATGTCCTCCGTTGGTTTGGTGTAGTAGTTAGGAGAGAGGGGTGCCAGCTCAGGTGTCGTCCGCATCACTTGACTATGGTTCAAAATTACGCGGACCGTCACCAAAAGCCCTCGTGTATAGCTAAACAGTGCGACGTTAATATTCACTCACTCACTCACTCAGCATAGTATTTCATATTAAATTTGACTTTTGAAATGACACCCGTGGCAGTCATTTATGTCTAAAGTGTCAAATGGTGTTATTGAAAAGCAACTGAGCACCAACTCGGTCATCAACTGAAAATGGTTCTTCAAAATTACTAAACGAAATTTAAAATTCAAGAAAACTCAATCTTTTCTTGATTAACCTTTATTCAATACTAAAGGAAATTATATTTTCCTTGTTACTTATTTTGCTATTCAAATAATATTTATAGGTAAAATTGATTTAAAATAATCTTTACACAAAACTGGAAAAGAAGCACACCATTCAGACTAATTGAGATGGCATTGGGCAAAAGTTTCAGACAATAACATGTGATAAGAAATTAGGAATAACATGGCCTAAATGCCGATCGTATCAATCATAAGAATAGCACATAACCAATTTAAGGGTTATAACTCCACTACAGTTCCTGTTGGTTGATATTTCGCAAATGCGATATCTGGAACAATGGTGCAAACGACTTAATTGACGGGGGAACAACATTTCATATGACAATAACAAGGTCAAGTATTATGAAGTGGATCTAATTGCTCGGGCCTTTTGTTTTCTTATGCAATCTCGTGTTTCTCATTTTCTCCCTTTTAAATTGCGTTTACTTGCTGTTGAAATCTTTTGTCTACATTGGTAACTGATTCTTGTGAATGAAGTATGCAATTTTATATTGCGATTTCAACGTAAATATTTTTCGTAATAGTAAGTCATAAAGAGAATATTTTAAATTAATGTGAGTTAAATGCTGATTTTTTTTAATGTGCATCATATCAATTATAGTTTTTTTTTTAGTCTTTTGGTATTTTAGGTCAGTGATCCCCAATCCCCAGGCGGTGGAGTGGTACCGGTCCATATAACAAATAGTACCAGGCCACACACGGAGCATTAAATTTTTTCCATGTTATTTAATGTGATTTCTTTTCTCGGATTTGTACGATTTTTGAAGAAAATTTCCTTAATGTTCCTTCTTAATGTATCTGACTACCCTAAAATTGTGGATTTTGCAAAAAATTGACACAATTTCTTTTTAATTATTTTATTTTATAGGCCATTCTATTAGCTTTATAAAAGTACTAAGTTTATTATTTTCCGTTCACTAGAACAAAAACTACTAGTGTTTTAGTAAAAGCATATGCCATTACTTTAAGCAAGATGTCATACTTTAAAACGCGTTCTACTCGAAATGTGTTTTTTGAAAATAATCAAACGGGGTCAGAGATTGCTAAGAAAGTTTTTAATATAATTAACTGAAATTTTTTCTGTAAGTTCTGTATAATAGTAGATGTGTTTTAGCCTTCATATTTACCAATCTGTGTTGTATTACAAAATTTACAGCCCCTTATGTGAATATAATCACTGTTTTTTTAAGCATTTTCATATAGTAACCGAGATAAAGGGCTCTAGTTTTTGTAAAAAAGAAAATATCTCTTATCCTGAAGGTCATTTCAAAAATGAATAGCATAGCAACACATCAGAATTGAAAAATTGAAAATTTGTTCATAAACTTTTGGTGCAGAATGGGCCCCGTTTATGTTATTTTTCGTAAATTTTTACCAATTTTTTCCCTTTTAGTAATAATTTCTTCTTCTCTTATTAATTTTAGCATATTTTTCTTGAAACGTACTAAACAAATCTAAATACTACAAAAAAATCCCTATATCTCCATTTTTTTAATAAAAAGTTGTCGTAAGTAGTCGGATACCTTAAATAATTTTTTTCTTCTTTGGGGGGGGGGGGTGTAACTGTATTTTATTGGGAAGGCATGTTTGCATACAATTCAATTGAAATTGTGTAAGCAAAATCTAAAATATAAGTAATCAACGTCTCCCCTTACTGGTCCGTGGTTATAAAAAGGTTGGGGGGGGGCGCTGTTTTAGGTTATTGAAATTCTATTAAAGAAAGATTAAACTGCTTTCCTTATAGATAACGGCAAAATATATACATAAAATAGTTTTCTGTCTTTAATGCCTTATCTATATTGTGGAAAAAAGTGACTCATTCATTCATCACGTGATCTCCAGTTAGACTTACAGTCTTGAAATTTGACAGGAATGTTCCTTTTAATGATAAAAATTCAGCTAAGAACGGGTTTTTCTAAAATCCACTCTCAAGGGTGGGTTGCGGGGGTGTTATAGACAAAAAAATTCCCGTTTTGGAGCTATTAGACTAGCAAACTTGAAATTCCGTAAGCATGTTTCCGTCGTTGAGTAGATATTTGTAGATAACAAGTAATATAAAATTTTTTTTTGTAAAGTTCAATTCCTACTTAGGTCAACAAAGAAAATTTTTATTTTGGTCTCTTTTTATCAAATAATTACAATTAATATAAATATGTATATACATATAACAGAATCACAATATTAAGTGGCAATTAGTTTTTTTATTAATTATCATTAAAGTATCGTATTGTCATCCAAAACAATCGTGAATATTAAATTTAATTTCAACTGAATGCTTTAAAATGTGAGAAAAAAAAATCTTTTAACGTTTTGACCCAAGTCGCTAAAAATGAAGCCAACGTGACTGTATCCGTAATTCTTTAAACAATTAGTTTCAGTCAAATAATTTCAACTAATTATAAATGAATTATTGTATTGTCACCCAAAACGATCGCGTACATAAAATTTCAGCTCAATTGAGCGCTTTATAATGTATTTTATTATTAAAGATTGAAAATTTGAACAAGATATATATAAGGATATTGTGAACTACTAATAGTAGGAATTGAAGACCAATAGACATGGAATTAGACTAGCCTGTTTCTTTTAATGAGTAACGATTCACTAAAAGCTGTTTTTGAGAAAATGGTCTACAAAAGGGGCGAAGGGGGATGTAAATCATGAATATACTTATATTATAGAAATTAGTCCTGCCCTTTTTAAATCAAGAGGCTAGTGCTATAAGAATGTTTTTCAATACAATCGAACGATTAATGCTAGAACTTAGATATCAATAACTTAAAAAAAGAATGTATAATCTTAGACTGTGAGTCATGAAATACCCAGCGAAGCGGGCGGGTAATAGTTAGCTATATATATAACATTTTTTGTGTAACAACAACAAACAAATGATAACTAGCTGCATGGCCCGGCGTTGCACGGGCTTCTTCAAGTGTATAGATACTTTTGCCTCTTAACATTTCCCCTTCCCGTATCGGTGCAAGCACTCTTCGTGATGTGTTTGTGACTTTCATTTTAATATATCATTAAAATACCCTATTTCAAAACTTCTTCAAACTCTTCGCTTCATTGGATGAGTGTATTTCACGTCAGAATATCCCAGCGTTGCACGGGCTCTTACCGAGTACATCACCTTACCCCCATTGGAAACTTCCTCTTTCTCTTTCGACGCCAGTACTTCTAGGAGAGGGATTTCTATATTTATGTCATTAAAATTCCTTTTTTTCGAAATGTTTTCCACTTTTCCTTGTTAGGATACTCGTTTAATCGGTGTTGTAGGGTTTTTTTCGAGAATATGAAACTCTTTTTCCCTTCTTTTTTCCTCTAGGATAAGATCAAATTTCTATGTTCGATTAATAATTTACAAAATTAATCGTATTTTATCCAATAGAAAGCAGCCATTGTACGATTTTTAAAATAATTTAGTAATGAATTATAAAAAAAATTACTGTGTTTTAGTTTTTTAAAAAATATATCAATTTACATTCATATATAGCTGCATGGTCCGGCTTTTCACGGGATTTTTCTTGTGTATAACTAGTCTTGTTATTCTGTTTCTCACATACACAATTAATATGTTTGCCTACGTACTCTCCGAAAGTTGTCTTTCCGCGCATGCAACATAAGCCCTCAAATTCTTGAATTCTGTGGTAGGCTTACCACCATTAATTATTATTAGTAGGGATCGATTTTGACAGTTATTTTAGTTATATTTTTACGGTTCACCGAAACGAAAAACTACCTTTTTTAATAAACAGTTTTATGTATAAAAAATGTCAAAAGATAGAAATTTACACAATTTCGTGAATTTTTAAAGATGTTGTACAATATTCCATTTCAATTTAAAGTGAAAGCATTGGAAAAGGTAAAAAATTTACCAATATGCTTAAAAAACAGTTTTATCTCTTTTGGGAATTTAAATTAAGGAAAAAAAACATAGATATATTTTTGTTTTAGAAATTGTGTTTTTAATAAAAAAAAAAAAAACATCTCAAATAAATCATATATCAAAAGCAGTAATTTTTCAATCAAAGTGAAGAAATCAGTCAATAAAATTCCAGTAAGTCTGAAAACTGGATTTTTACGACAACATATGTTATTGTAAAACTATGATTTCAAGGATATATTTCACGTTAATCACATGTTAAAAGCTTTTTTTTAAGTCTGTGAATGAATTAAATTAAAAAAGCTACGTCATAAAATTTCAGTTTGCCTTAAATCAATTTTAGTGCCATATTATGTCATTGTGTCATATGTTATGGCTGCATGTCCCGACGCTGCACGGGCTGTTTTGAATGTATAACTTTTTGCCAATGGAAATTTCCTCTTCCCCTCTCGATGTCATTACTTCCTCGTCTATGTGTGATTTCTATATTTTGTCATTAAAATTACCTTTTTCACAATTTCTTCCATATCTTTGTCCCGTCGGACGGGTCTGTTTTCCCTCCATTTAGCCCGGCGTTGCACGGGATTTTTCCAGGAGTATAACTTTATCCCAATGGAAACTTCCTTTTTCCTTCTCGATGCCAGCACTTTTGGGTGAGAGTCTATGCATGATGTGAGGGATTTCTATATTATGTCATTAAAATTATCTCTTTTCCGAAATGTCTTCAATTTCTTTTCCTTTACAGACAGATTTCTTTTCCCTCTGCTTTTAGCCCTGCGTTTACACAGGCTTTTTCCTGTATAAAACTCTTTTTCAGTCTTTTTTTCCTCAGTGATAAGATCTTTCTTTATATTTCTATTTTTGATTCCTGATTTAGAAAACGAATCTAGTTTTATCCACAAGAAAAAGACAATACGCTATTTTATTATTAAGTAATTAATTCTGTAATGAATATTAAAGAGCAATTGTCACTGCTTTTTTTAATTAGTTATATCAATTTTTGTTAAATATTGAATGAAAAAAAATCTTACCGTTAACTATTAAAAAGACTGCTTTTTTCTGTATGTTTAATTATTCTATTAAAAATATGTAGCTATAGAAAAATATGGGAGAGAAAACCAGGACACTTTTGTTTGCATTCACTGCATAAAAAAGATTCAAAATATAAATAATAGTATTTGATGAAAAAAATTCGGCATTTTCCTATATTCTTATAGTTTTCACTTTAAATTGCTTTTTTAGAAATAAAGAGAACTATCAGTTGTAATTAGCAGAAAGATGTCTTTCTGCACATGCACCATAAGCCCTCAAACCGGTCAGTTCTGTCGTACGTTAGTAACAATTAATTATTAATGGCATTCGGTGATTTTAGCAATTTTTTTCGTTCAATTTTTATGGCTCCTTGAAATGGAAAAGTGCTTTTAAAAAAAATATTTTATGTGGAAAAAAGCATAAAACTAAAAACAATTTTCAAAAAATTACGATTTTTCCTAAATTTTTAGAATAACTTTTACAATATATCATCTCAGTCTAGCTTAGCATCGTCTAGAAATATATATACAATTTACCAATCTACTTTTAAAATAGTCATTACTTTCTTTTTTTTAAAAAAAATTTAAATCCAAGAAATGCAGAGAAATTTGTAAAAAAATGTAAAACATCTTAGAATTTGGGATTTTAATAATGCATTTCAAGTTAGTCTCACGTTAAAAGCATTTATTTTTTTAAACAGAGTAAGTAAATACAGTCAACAGAGCAACGTCATGAAATTCCAAGTTTGGCTGAAAACCGATTTTCGACGCCTGCTTTTGTCACTGCTGTAACAATAACATTGCTGCAACAATGGAGACGAATCAAAATTTGCACGAAAAAAACGTTTTTTAAAGGTTTTTAATTAATATCTTTTCAACTAATTACAATATCGGAATATAAATGGGCAATACGGCTTCCCCGGATCATTCCCGATCTTTTGGTACATTCCGCGAGTTTCTGCGTGGTGCGGTTCGTGAGGAGATAGACGCACATAGATAGATAGATAGATACGTTTGTTTACCTTCGGATTTTAATAGTGTAGAAGATACTAAGACTTCTTTTAGAGGTCTTTTCTGATTAAAACTTCTTTTTATCTTAAAATACAATCAAACTTTACCCCATCGTCAATTATATTGCTTCTATCCCTCTTCCTCCTTTTCTCTTTTATCTCTTAAGAGAATATAAGTGAAAAAGGAAAAAAAAAGAGATTATCTTCATTTATATACTTCAATATACCACACCCACACTCGGTATGCGATCTGCACGTGCTTTTAGTGGTGTAAGTTCACCTATTAATCAGATATGTGTAAATTAATCGTATATTTTATTATGATCCAAAATACATATTTTTAGTCACAGAGAATAAAGTAGTATTCATTTGCAAACTATACATTAAAATTAAGGCGGTACTTGATACGTTTATTTCCTACTCGTTCTTTTTAAATATGATTTGCTTAATATAATTTGATGCAGATTTAGAAACTTAACTCTTATGTAACTGTGTAATATACTTCATTTGCTTTTAATTTCATTTTTTTTGCAATTCCTACTGTTAGTTCACTCTTATATCTTGTTTAAATTTTCCATCGTTAATGAAATACTTTCTAATCACCCATTCAAATTCAAATACATTTTTTAAAACTTGTAGTGGATGACACTTGATGTTAATAGAGTGTTTTCAAATATTAATTCATTAATTAAATTAAAAATTGAATAAATAGTAACAAACAAAACTAATAGTCCAACAGCGCATATAAAATAGAAAATCATTCATTGTGTTCCTGTAGCGCAATGGATAACGCGTTGGACTTTTAATCCAAAGGTCGTGGGTTCGAATCCTACCAGGATGGCCTAATTTCTGAGAGTGTGGTTTCTTTTTTACTATCCTATTATATAAGAATAATTAAATTTAATGAATGAATAAATAGAACAAACAAAAAAATAGTCCAACGCCCTATACAGAAAGGAAGATGAAAAATTACAAGGAAAAAAAAAATCGCTTTCTATTTTGTCACTTAATGTTGTGATTCTGTCATATGTATAAACATATTTATATTAACTGTAACTATTGAATAAAAAGTAACTAAAATAAATTTTTTCTTTGTTGACCTAAATAGGAATTGACTTAATTTTATTTTATATTACTTGTTTAATATATGGACGCAATGTACTGTTTTTATCTACAAATGATTTGTTTATTCTAGAAAATTAGTGTACTTTGGCTTTTTCCCCAATTATTTCAATTTATCAAGTTTGTTTTTATTTTATCAATCAATTGCAGTTATTTTTATTTCCTATATTAACTTCAATTCATCTTGAAGTTAGTAGCATTCATCCCCCTCCCCTTTATATTACGAAATACAAATTTCTTACCGAGAGGGATCTTGAGGTTCTTCAATGCTGAAATTTAAGAGAAAGTGAATATCATAGTTATATAAGAATATACACACAATATTTATAATCTCTCTCTAATAAAAAAAGTTTTCCTGATGCTGTAATAAATTTTGTTACATATAACAACAATCTGGACAAATTAGAACTATATAATACATTTCACGCAATTACAATTTTACAATTTAAGCAGTGAGTATGAGGAGTCGTATAATTTGTTCAATGAAGGTTGATCCATCGTTAAGCGGAGAGGGGGTGGGGTATCCCCCCTAGTTTTTCTTAAAGAAAATCTATTCACAGAAAACAGTTTCCGAATGGGAAGAAAAATCGTTGGAAATATGAAATTTTAATTTTTTCAAGTAAATTCTAATTTTTAAGGAAATACTGTTGTTTTAAAATTAATGTACTCACATTTTTAGTGAAACAAAGATTAGAATTTAATTAAAAATAAAACTAATTCAATTCTATTTCTAAATTCTATTAATTAATTTTTTATTTGCTTAAGCTCCAATGCTTTGTTTAGTAAAAAAAAAAAAAACTATATCCATTATCCCAATTCTATTGAATTACAGTAGCGATGTCAAAAAGGCAAAAATTAATTTAATTAGAAAAAAATATCAAATTATCTTGTAGTTTTTTTTTGAAAGTTTTCCATTGTTTAAAACTCTAATTAACTTAGTTATTAAAAAGGGGATTTAAATTACCTCATGCCTGTTCTCTTTCTTGCATGAAACTTTAAGGTTAAACGCTAAGAAAGGTAGTTATTAATGTTTCTCTTTCATATTACCCGTCATCGAAAGAATTGACAGACTTTTATTTCACTAAACCAAGCGTTGCGAGACACGTAACGAGAGAAAGAGAAAGTTATCTAGCAAGAATTGAAATTTCCACGATGAATCATTCTTAAGTCGGATAATCTCCTGAGCTCGAGTCAGTAATCTGTGCAATTAATGTTAAATTTTAATATGGTCAAATATCCTAAATGAAACTCTGATATTGTTTTCCGAGTAAAATTCCGTAGAATAGATTTCAATTAGATTTTTATAAAGGAATTATTTATTTAATAATAAAGAAAAAAAATCGTATGAGCAATTTTAGATATTTTCCTTTTTATAATATTTTCCGCACAATCACTTTTATTAGAAGAATTGTATTCAATTGCTATACATTTCCAGTTTGTTAGTTAACCATAAGTATACTAATCGTATGATATCAATATTTTTTTCTGTTTGGAATTCTTTTATTCTTTATTAATATAAATATTTTCAAATAACTTGAGTTCTTTCAAATCTAATTTCTTTCTGGACTTGAGATAAATTCCGTTACATTAGATGATCATAAATTTTTTCTTAAAAATAAGAAAGATAATACGCATACGCAGTTAGCTTTATATAGTGCTAACCACAATAGAGCACCTAACGATGACGATAATTCTCAATTTCGAATCACCCCGTCACGTGACGAGAACTATACTTTGTTTGCCCCCCCCCCCGTTTTTCAATTTCCACATACCCAATTGAATTTAGCAAACAGTTATCCTCATTATTTCAAAAGATATGCCGTCAGTGGACTCTGAACTTGAACCTATGACTCGAAATTTAATGTAGCTGATCATGGAGTTCACGAACAGTATTATCAAGTTTCTAAATCATGATCATAGTGATTTTAAAGGTACTTCAAGATAAATTAATTTTTGAAGGTAAAATAAAGAGTTTCAGAGGAAGATTTCAAATATTGCTTATAAAGTACGAATTGAAAACTCTCTCTCTTTCTGTATATATATATGTTTGTTGTTATTGCTAATCCTCCAGGGTCTGATGAAGTCAGACAAGATCCATTTAATCTTTGACTCTCAAAAAGTCATACAAAAAAAATTCACAAATTCATATTTTTCTTTACATTCAGAAATCGCTGATAATTGATTAAATATTGATACTAAAACAAATAAATACATAGAATATTTATAATTTTAGCGAGGAGAGGAAAAAAAAAAAATTTCTTGCTTCTCTTGTGGTGCTGCCATCTATAGGAAAACCGTAAACTTAAACTTATTTTTATGTTAAATCCACTTTTAAGTATCGCGATTAATTAAGCTTTGTATTGTAATGACAAGTAAATTAAGGCACTATAACTCAAAAATAAACTATATAGCGAGTTATAAAATAACTGAATAGCAGTATTACTCTTCATTTATGGACTTGTACTAATATTTATATTTAAAAAAATGGATGAAGTGGTAAGTATAAAACAAACAAAGAGACAAACAAAAGAGATAAATAAAACAATATCATTACAAAATGCTGTAATTTCTTCTTCATGTAGAATACTTTAAGATTTTAATTTCATAACAGAATAATACCGAAGGAAATTCATCCTTATTTAAGGACAAGCATCTCAACGATTAATACCGTCTTTCTGAAACAATCATCACAAAGAAGCCCATATTTTCAGCTGACATTGTGCATCGCAAAAATAAATAAATTAGTAAAATTTCTTTAGGATATTCACCTGTAGTTTTTGATAATTTCGTTTTTAAGAAATTTATAAATCCCTTCTAAAAACTTTTAAGATTTAGTTAAGCTCTCCTGACATATATGTATACATATACTCTAAAAAATTTATAACGGGAAAAATTATTATTTTTTTATCGAAATAGAATTACGTAGTTTTAATAAAATATTATAAATTACGCATATATATTCATAACATTTGAAATCGATTGCTAAATTATTGATCGTACTGAAAGCACAAATGTAATATGGTACATAAATATAAATATTGAGTGCAAAACGAGCGGACTTGTTGCTGAAGAATAAAACAAAAATTTCCTTATTTAAAACAAAACCTGCAAAAAGTAAGCGAAATGAATTTCGAAGAAAATATTTCATTTTATACTTATTTTTCTCGTCTTTCAGTATTTTCCCACCTTAAATATAAAATTTTAGAGCAATTTTTCTCGATATTGAAAACTAATTTTATAGCTATACGTTGTTTCACGTACTTAATATGGCATAATTAGAATAGTTTGTCGCGTCCCAATGAATGTGGGTGTTGAAGAGTTCGAGTAAAGATCAGCCATTTTAATACTAACACACTTTTATTGGTTATTTCCCTAAATAGCTTTAAAGAAATTAAGGAGAGAATGCACTTCTATCACTAAACCCGAGGAGCAATCAAGCTTAATTATTTAATTGGAGAAAGAACACTTATCTTAATGCTTGATTGTTCTTCTCTCCACTACTAACCTTTGGATATCTTCCAACTTGACTAAACTGTATGACCTCCGATCGCTATCTTATTCACGCTTTTATATCAGCTTTCAACCATCATCTCGCCTACTCTACAACTAACACTTAAATGGAAGTTCTAATTTACATAAACCCAGTCTTCTTCACAGAAAGCGGTTTTCAACTGAAATCACAATCAAAAAGATTATTTTACCCAAGTGGATTATTAGTAGAATCGTGGATAGACCCGTTCAAGTTCGATGCAATAAATCAGTTTTGATTTAATTCTATGTTCTCTATTCAGGAAATAATTGATTTTTCGTTCTAGATACAAAGCCTGTGCTGGTGACGCAGTATGTAGGAGGGGACATGAAGCCAGGCATAGCGAATAGAAGGGCGGATGAAAGTGAGGATCTACAAGAATCAGCCAATCATCCGGATAAACAACTAGTCCATTCTAGTGAAAGGTAAATTTTCTTCAAAAATTAATAAGATTTCAAATTTTTATGTGATTTAAATTTTGAAGAAGATGTTAATCTAGTGCTGTTGTTTTTGTATATATTTATTGTTAAGATAATTTTATGTTTTTTTATGATCATTTTCTAAATTTTTTCATTAAATATTTGTTGCAATCGGAGGCCCAGTAGCCGAGTGGTAATGTATCGCGCTTCCACTCCGGGGGTCTATCCTCGAGCTGGGCAAGGTCGACTCAGCCTTTCATCCCTTCAGTGGGTCAATAAATGAGTACCAAGCTTACTTGGTGACAAAACACTGGGGGGTTTCTCTTTGGACTGACCAACTAATCGGGACAACTGCTAATGCATCTCAGCACCCAAGGTCACGTATACTGAGATGGGCACAGTAGGCCTTGATACTCATGGGCTGTTGCGCCACTGAGTTTAGTTTATTTGTTGCCATTTTTTATGTACAGAAAATAAATCTAAAGTCCTGGATTTTGAAAATATTTACTCAGTGATTCAGCGAATATCAAGAAATAATTTGTATTTCAAAATTTTTAATGACTTCAGAAGATATTTACCGCAAAATCCGGCGTATAACGTGAACCTATACTTTCAAGCTGCAATTTTTGATATTTGTGTATATTCGCCATACAACGCGCACCCCCCCCCCCCATTTTTTTTTTTTTTAACGAAGAAACCTGAAATGTGCGTGCGCGATGCTCTTACTCTTTGAAATCATTCATTCGATGTATTTTTCTACGCTTTAGAAAAAAAAAAATAGTATACTTCTAGATCTACAACACTTTAAGTTCATAAGGAATGTCTTTTTTTTAAAGCTCTCATTTTTATATCCGGTGTATATAACGCGCGCCATTAAATTTCGATGTTATTTTCCGTGTTAAAAGTGCGAGTTATACGCCTTATTTTACGGTACATAAATGATGTATTATATTTTAGTTCTTTTTGTATGTTGAATTTTTTTTTAGAAAAAAGAGATGTAAAAATCTTTTATACACACACAAACATTTTACTCTATAAACTTTTACAGCACCACGAAATAAAAAATACAACAAAGAAAAAAAACGGGTGAAAAAATTGAAGGCTCAGGATGTAAGAGAACATTGAAAGAAGTGTACTGAATCAATATATATAAGTTCATCATTAATATAATTTTCACAATATCCAACTCCAATAATACATGGATATAGTGTCGCCATCTAGTTGCAAGTAGCAACACTTACATTTAAATACTGCAAAATTTTTATTTTTCTGAAAAACACATTTATAACACGCATGATTAACGACAAATAGTCAATAATAAAATTTACGAAGACGTCCTAAGGACATTGATTAAAAAAACTTTCTTTCAATATTAAATTAAGATATTTAGAATTTGTACTTTCTTTTTCATTCCAGTGCCCATCTCCCAGTACAAGTGAGCGTCACTTCCATTGGGGGCGGCGACGGTTCGGAGTCGTCCGCCACTAAGGGCGCCACTGACCATAATCGCAAGACGGAGCACTCCCAGTCCTCCGAAAAGGGTCACCAACAGCAACACACCTTGCACTCAAATATCGCCAAGGGTCACGACCACGAGCGTCATAGTGCCAAGCACGACGAGCACCACAAAGAGACCGAGAAGGAGAGCCACCGGCACGACACCCAGGCTCACGACAAAGGGGGAGCCTCACAGCAAGGCATAAGGGAAAGGACAGAGATCGAGTATTATGAGAGAGGTAAAGCTTGAGCCCATAATATTAATGGCACCACCCATGAGCCCACCAAATTTTATACTTGTATATGGTTCTGTTTCAATTCGTTTAAAGATTTATAATGCTTTTGTTAGAAGGGTGCCCTCCTGCGAAAGTTATATAGGCCTTATTGCTATATTTAAGCGATACACTGCATTCCTCTTTAAATCCGTGATTATATGCAGTTTTTTTCAGTAATTTATCATATAATATTTAACTACAGTAAATAATTACGAAATTTATAGCTGGAGTGTATGTTGAAGTCTTCTTCTTCTTTAATGGGACTGCACATTGGTATTAAACTTTGCAGACCCAGTACATTTCCCAGGAGCTGGTATCACTTTTTAGTGCGGCACCAACTACCGCAAGTAATTTTGATGCCCAGTTTCCTCACTAGAGGGAAGCACCTGAGCTCACCGAACTTAGCATTTTAATATTTCCGAGAGCACCCAAGCCAAACAGGCATCCGGGGAATTTTTTTCATGCCGTATAATCATACGAAATGGCCGTTGTCGATTTTCTGCATCATGAACTAGGGACTAGGCCGGGCCGGAGTCGAACCCGCAACCTTGGATGCAGAAGGCCAGTGACAAACCAACCACGCCACCCAGTCTGATGATGTTTATGTCTCCAAGTATGAGTGTTATGGAAACAAATGGAAACAAAATCTCTTCTCACTTTCGGAAAACACTTAAAATTCTTCTTAGAAATAAGTAATTTATTGATCGACTGTTCGTTAACTCACACTCAAGATTAGAAGTGACATCTCTGTCATGAATTCCACATCTCACCAAAAGGTAAAGTTTGAGTCTGGACAGATTTAACATGCACCGATTCGATATACGAGGGATCTTTAGAGGCTTCAAGCCGTAAATCAGCTGTAAAAACACTGGTCACGAGATTGTGACGGGCTGGTCCCGAGATTGTCACGGACTGGTCACGAGTTTGCAACCATGGCATGGCCATGGTTACTACGGTTATTTAGTAGCTTTACTGGGATCATTGTCATATGTTAATAGATCATTACTTTAAAGGTGATGAAAGTTAATTATGTTTAAAGTAGATCTACCGTAAAAAGTCGTTAATTTAATCGGCACTCGATATTTGACTCGACTGAAACATCATTAACCAAGAGCCCTTGACCACTCTGGGATTGTAGCCGTATATATGATTTATTCTGCACATCTTTTAATATGATCAGACGTTTCTCAAGGATATTTAAAAGTTTTTGGTTTCTCGGTCACAGAGAAGCGAAATCAATAGAAACGGGACTAGTAAAATCAGTTTGGTTGTCTTTGTATTTTTTAGGACATCCGTGATGGCATTTTGCACAAAAAAATGAAACAGATTATTTCTAATAAAAATTTGGGAGAAAAATAAGGGAATCTCTACTTTTATGTAGTATTAAAAAGGGTACTGTATGCAGAACCATTTAAGTGTTGATAGTTTTTGTTTCTAAGGAATTTTTGAGCAGTTAAAACAGACAAATAAATCCCTTTTTTATATTTATGTATAATCTAATTATGACACAGGAAGATTCCTTTCAAGTTAAAAATCACTTATGAAGGAAACGACGAAAATAAACATAAGTAAACCTTAACTTAATGGTTAAGATAAAATCTGATACATATTGCAGTTCGCCTTAGTTATATGTACCCGAGTTATACAACAAATATAGCAATAATTATATACAATGCAATAACAGGTAAAAATAATTAGAGTTGAGTTCGTAAGTTGAGCTATAACACATTACTGTTGTGGCTCAATACAACAAACAATTGGTTAAATATAAGTGACGTCACAATCACGTGATAACTGCAATCACGTATTTCCGGCCAATCAATTCATGCATTTCGCTACTGCCAACTTC
The DNA here is from genome assembly GCA_019973975.1 of Trichonephila clavata. Taxonomy (NCBI): domain Eukaryota; kingdom Metazoa; phylum Arthropoda; class Arachnida; order Araneae; family Nephilidae; genus Trichonephila; species Trichonephila clavata. The sequence continues at coordinate 1,483 of BMAO01022206.1, read as the reverse complement.
TGCTTTTTGTAGAAACTTTCTTTTAAAATTACATATTTGTCAACAAAGAGAACAAAATGCAATGGATTTAAAAGTTAGCGTATAATATAAGAATTTTCTTTTTAAATTTTGAAAAACTTTTTGAAGAGTTTTAGAACTGGAGCATTTTTAGCCAAATGTCACGTTTTTAAATCTTTTCTAATTTTTACAAGTAGAACAAAAAGTACAAGATTTACGTGAGTCTTGAATTTAATGGAGAACGCGTGATCGTGTATATTTATCACGTGATAGTCCTAAATTTAGGCGGTTTGTCAATGTTACATTAATTTTGTCACATAACAGGCATTCAAAGAATTTTAAGCTAAGCTTATTGGAGCGACCTAAATGTATTTATGATTCATATTTTACATCAAGCGATTAGTAGATATAACGCATTTCATATATTAGAAATTTTTATTTAGTCATAAAAAAGTTTAGTTCAAAAATATGCTAACCTGCGAATGACTATAATCAAAGCAGCTTTGTCAAAAGAAATTACTCAAGTAGAATGGTTGAAATGATTGTTTTTTTGACGAATTAGGGCATTTGTTACACAAAAGCATAATAAAATTAAAACTAGTTCAATGGATTTTCTGAAAGAAAGTTTACATTATAAAAGGAAAACTAATGTACACATCAAAAAATCAAACATGGAATTCATCAAGAAAAATAAGTTTCAAAATTAGGTTTCAAAAGAAAAGATGGTTATTTATTTATTTATTTTTGCTGCGAAAAGAATTCATTAAAATTTTTTTTCATTCTACTTTCACTGAGAATTTTTCAGCAAGAAAACAAAAAACAAACAAAAAAAAAAGTTACATTGTCTGGTCCAGTTCAGATATTAAAGTTCATTTGTCATGCACTATTCCACAGAGGCAAAACCAGAAAAATACCATTATTCCAGTTAATCAGTTTTTTTTTAGCGAAATGCATTTTCACCTTCAAATAGTAAAGAAGGTTAATTACTTTATAATTTAGAACTCATTTTTTTTAAAAACATGTAATACTTAAATTCTAATTTGTGGAAGCTTAGGATTACTGAGAAAATAATTTTAAGGACATTTTTGCAAAATGCTTAAATAATTATATAAAATTTGTTTTTATTAATTTTGTTAATTTTTTTATTTTGAACATAATTTATACATTCAAATTTGATGGTGATAAAACAATGTTTTATAAGAAAACTATCCAGATATATATATATATATATATATAATTTTAATTTGAAATTAGTTATATCTTGAAAAGGATTTAATGCCTTACTGGGAAATACTTTAAATTAATCATTATAATATGTTAAAACTATTTTAATGAGTCTTTAATTTCGAAAAAAAAAAGGTTAATTTATCGTAAAAAAAAATATGATCGCCAGACCTAGTATAATTTACCGAATTTCAGAATAACGTGTGGGGGGGGGGGGAGATATTATAATAGAATGCAGTAATAAGTCTAAGAAAAAAAAAGA